>QNGE01003328.1:0-80699 GCA_008508345.1 Paragonimus westermani | reverse complement strand
AAAAAGTCGACAAAATATGCAAAAATTTCGATGAAGAAAAAACAAATAAAAATTCGAAGACAAACGCCAGAAACTTTCGGATAATCAAACCCGACCGCTTGCTTTGAAAAAACACAAACGACCAGATGCGATTACTGTAAACAAATTCATCTATCGCCAGCAACCTTTCACCTGACCAACGTACGAAACAAAACACTGCATACGAGTCTGTGAACACAACACCTGTTCTCAGAATTCAGTGTTTTCACACACTTAAGGGAAGCAGGAACGGTCATTTAAACTCAACTCGTCTTTTTACTGGCCATTTAAAAAAACCGTGTCCGAATTGCAGACATTACTTTTTCTTGTGATATTTTCATAAAGATTTGCCTAACATGGTCATCTACTTCCGAAAAAGCTTCTAACACCAAACCCACAGGCTGGTCAGGAGGAGGTAGGTCACACAGGAACAGTAAGCCATCTGTGACAAGCTTGCAATCAGGACAAGAATTAGGGTCACCACTGTTTTCATAACACGTGAACCAGGTGTTGGGTTTGGCTGCAACCCGTTGTGAAGCGCTTCACCAAATTCGCCTCGTTGTTCGGAAAATTCAGTTCTCTCGAAGCAGTTGCAAACCACTGATTTTAATGCTCCGAGGAGATTAATGCCTAGTACGAATGAATACAAGTGGACATTTGTTAAATGTTCACTTAACTTCTGTGTCATAAATCAGGAGGGATTTCTTGTTCGCCACTTGCTGTTGTGTCAAGAAAGAGAGTATTTGGAAGACGGCTTCGCTAATTCCTCTAAGTAACATATCGATGGCTGGTTCTAAGTGGGTTAAAAAACCAACCAAGTACCGGGCGTTGTGGGTAATCACCAATCATTCTGTGATCCAAATCCTCTAGCCATTTTAGTCCCGAACCTAATTCTTAGAAGCTGATATTGTTGTCACCATACGTAATATCCGTGGAACCTCGTTTGCATATCGACCTCACTGATCTCATGATAAACGAATCGGCCGACTATGAGTAGTCAGACTTCACGTAGACAACGACAGTAACAAAATCGGTGAACGGTTATGTCCCTTTGATTCACTACGTACACACGTACACACGTTCACTACGTACACAGCCTCAAAAGTCAAAACTCACCTAGCAGAGAAGCGGTCAACCGTTGGTTAAGTAAAATATGACAGCCTTGACTAACTGCACACTGGAAACAATAGAAACCTCAGGTCCCAAAGTCAATGGTTCAACCCGTGTAGGGAAAAATACGAAGCATCTTTTGGTTCTACGTCAGTTGGATTCAGCTCAGGAAACATCTATCTCATCAGTGATAAAGTGGAACACTCGAATACTTGTCCGACTAGGTTTACAACAAAGGTCGCAAAGCGCGACGGTCTAATATAAACAAACGGAAGCTGCGTAGCAGGGTCCACCCAAAAGATTGGGCGGTCGATACCCATTATCGCTTCACAGACCAGGAGAATCAATAATCGTGCTGCAGGTACAGACACGTCAGCAGGAGTCCTGGCGTAATTATCAGATAATTCAACGCAAACCTGAAAGCGCCTACAATGGAAAAGCACTGAAATGAACCATCCAATGTTGGAGGTCTATCAAAACTGACCGAACCGTGTCGCATGTCAGAAGCTACGTTAAATACGTACAAGTCTAATCAATAAGTATTAGAAATATCTGGCGAATTACGCCGAAGCATTGTAATGACCAAAATGAGAAAACGTTCACAAGCAACTTTTCTAAGTCAGATCGTTGGCAAACTAGTAATATGCTGATCCAAGTTGAACCTGACTCAGACCTGATTGCGGCCTTCGCATCTAAAGGGGATTTCCAGTCGGCCTCTTTTGAAAAGAACTAGACATAATTCTCACCTCGGTTAGAGCTCGTCCGTAGTGAACAACCTTAGTAAGGCCGAGCTTAGAACTCTGGCCACGCCTCCGTGATGCAACCGGGTTGACTACTGTGACACTGGCCTTATGTTAGACGCGATTGATTTATCGTACGAGAACGCCCAACCTGTCTTGGGGTTCCCAGCTACAGGGTTATCGATTGGAGGTAACACAACACTTACTGCCTCTCACATCAACACGGTCGGACAGCCTGATATTCATTCACGTGTTTGGGAGTTCACTTACGATAATTTGGTCTTACCGGAAGCGTAGACTGCGATCAAGTTTCATGTTCAATTTGAAACTAGCATCTTTCAAAAGATACAGAAATCAGAATGATGACGGAAGAGCCCCAGGGATGAACTCAGACTCAACTGTCGCATGGAACACCACATTTAAGAGTTAAGTTTTCTGTACTTTCGTTCAATGGAATCATTGATCTATTCCCAATCAGAAGCAGACAACCCATGATCCATTATGTACATTGAAGAAAACAAAATTTAGGGAACATATGGTCGAATTTTAGCAAACACTGCCAAGAATGTGCCCAAACACACCCAGGCATATCTATAGTTGCTACAAACGCCGGTGACCGAATTTCGACGCCTGAACTAAAATAGCCTTCAAGAACCCGGACAATCCCAGTGATGATTCTTCTCCGCGTCAGTCATTAGCGTCAAACTGGAGAGAACATGACGGAAATCTGAGGCAAATTAAGTCAACTACTTAGTGGTCCGACGAAATAACGTTTATTATTCCATGCACTTTAACAGGCAGGATTCGTCAACATGATTGAAACAAACCGCGACAAAACATCAACGAACAAAGCGATTATGACAAAACAGCGAGTACGAGAAATAAACTGCAAGGCTCAAAACCAACAGCGTGTGAGACTACACAACATCAAGGATACGGGGACACGGAGAGTGCACGAATGCTTCAAGAGAAAAGATTAGAAGAACAAGCAGAAATTCAAGCGAAAAACATCGCAATCTTTAAAAGATAACGAAAAAGTATATACAAATGCAACCGACGATCACAGGTAAACAAGAGCACAGAGATAGATCGAGTAAATCAGAAAAGACAAAGAATAAATGGTAATGTGAGGAGGCGGTCGATTACATCGTGCGTTCAACGACTTACCTAACACTGACGAGACACGGACTTCACGCGCCGCGATCAACAAGCGAATGCAGCGTGGTCACGTGAGTGGACTTACCGTCATGCTGCAGTCAGGCACACAAATTTCTCTCATCATTTTCAACACAAAATCGAATATATACACATATATGTATGTTATATATCATATTAAAAAGTTCAGCGAAGTTACAATGGTGATGTCTGTTGGTTGGATAGCAAAGGGACTAAACGTTTCGCGACATAGAGCGTAGAAGTACCTGCAAAATGCTCGGTGTTCATATCGTTATGTCATGTGGTGCATAGTTCGCTCAACGACAGAAAACCGGGCTGGAAACAGTTCTTAACAGGACACGTCGAAATAACGAGAGGAAAGGCCTCAAGATATGACAAGAGATTTTACCGGTTTCAAGAAGTGGTTCGGCATTATCGCTTTTCATAATCAATTGTGTTGGTGAATACGATGAATGCGATGGTACCTCCGGTGTTTCAGTCTTCTTGACATTAAACTTGTACTTGTAAAGCAGGGTCCAGAATTTAGTGCATGCCTCCAAGTATTGAAATCGAAATAACTAATTCCATAACGCGTTCACCATTGATCAGGCACAGAAATGAATATGTCATAGTGCAGTGGAGTACCCACAAATTTGTACAGACAAACAAAGTGACATCGAGATTCACGTTGTTACAAATTCAGTCACTCAATGAGCTCATGGGAAGTGGATGCAAGATACGGCAAATCCTCAGGTGAAAAAAATCATTGGCAGATTTAGTGGTTGAGTACGAGCATGCAGGAGCCCACGTGAGGACTGTTGTCAAACGGTTTGATGATAGTTAGCTGAGTCTGGGGAAAACAAAGCGATTGTTACTCCATGCATGTGCTTTCAGGTAAGAATCGACGGTAACCGCGCAGATGTGTCCATACCACAGATGCATGGAACAAGCCATTTTATGAAGATGTTCAACAGCTCGAGATGCTATTAGTCAGTTGCAAGATATCCGCACCAAACTTAGTACGAATGAATTCAAACAGCTTGGGTGTCGTGTTTGACGTGTTATTGACAAATAGATTGAGAATAACAATGTCAGGAGCAAGTTTCAACCGCCACCCCGGGTGTTCTTCCCGGATTACAACACTCCTGAGGAAGGCTAACCGAGGTGGTTGAAACTTAGAGTAGTACAATTTGCTCCTACCGTTGTGCTAAGTTAAATCTGTTTATCAGCTCGAGATATTCCCACAAAATCCCAGAAAAACTGCGGAAAAATGGCACTACCGATAGAAACCACACAGACTGGTGTGTCGTTAAAGTGGGCGGTGAGTGTCACTGACTGATTTCGAGCGACCCGCATGAAAGATGATTAGTTTCGTTTTCTTGTAAACATCAACGACATGCAAGGAACTGTGCGTGTTGTGATATAACACTTCCACCAGACTGTTGAGCAATAAATATCAGGGAATGAGCACGTGTTGGTTATCTTGATCGGCATGTTGCTCTGGGAGAGCGGCTACCGATGGCAAATGAGAATCAAACGCCCACGCGTTTTGTGTTGGTCATGAAGGATGCACGTTCCGATGACCAATCGTTCAAGACAGACGAACTCGTATTGCAATAGGATTCTGTCTAAAGTGTCCAGAAGCGGTAGATTCTAGACCTCGATATGAGCCCGTGTAGAAAACACAATTCCTTTGGCTGGTGACATTTCAACTATGTGATCTGGAAGCAGAAGGGATGACAACATGACCGTTCATTGTACACCAAAGATAGTTTCACCGTAACCAACACAAGCATGTGAATTGTGTTCTGTTGTGGGAGAAACCACCCGGTAGTTTTATAGACTACCGCAAATCTGTAACTGTTTATTCAGTCTGGATTGGGACAATTGTTCTTCATGAGAAAGCACATCCGTACTGGTTCATCAGCTCATGCTATCTAGAAAGTTCCATTTCGAAGGATATGTACAGTGTACTTGCCTGGCAGAAACGTAGTGGAAACAAACATTTGCAGATCCAATACTAAGTCACAGACGTTCACGTGCCCTGCGAGAGGAACATACGTTAAGTAGATTTTGCGCTCAAAATTGTTGAAGTCGCATTCAGACAATGAATAAGCCAATCCATCTAAGAATGCATTTTTGTCTCATGGTTACCTTGAGGGAAAAAACTAAGGAATGGTTGTGCTAAACAAGCGTGACGCAGTAGAACAAGTGTACCATTATTGAATGAGTAACCAATCGCAATCTCCCAGTGATTAGCCAGACCGACTTCTGCCAACATCCTATATACAATAACACAGACAATAAAACCAAGTTCTGCCTGTATGAACTTCTACCAGATCTCGCACGCGGCTTGCTTGAAGTAAGGACATATGAATTCGTGCACCAATCGAATTTCATTCAAGGCTCTCTGGCAAACACGTACACTGTCGAATCTGCTGCGATAAATTAGCTGGAGTTTTGACAAATACCCGGGAAACAATTACCTCTATTGAAACATCTTGTATGGGGTTAGCCCTTCTACTAATCAGATAATAAGAGACACAGATTCCACACACGTCATAATTCTACCATGGAACATGTGGCAAAGCAAGCATGTTAAACTTTGACTGTGTTGGGTCGAACCTCATCAGAGTCGAATCTTTCGAACCATGGTGAGTCGAGGGTGTTTCACAGCACGAAACCGAAGACCAAGTGTTGTAACACATCAGAGTCTCGACTGAAAAATAATGTGGAGGATTAGAAATGTTCAGTGATATGAGTGTGTCCCCACAAAGGCAACCAAAAAGTTTGAACACATAACCTCTCTACCCCTCTGTTTCTCTGCTTATTTGATCATCCAACTGTGTGTGCGTCTCATCAGATGGACACTAGAATGAATTAACTGTTCACCTAGGTAACCGCCTAACACATGTTGAAAATCAATCACCAGGTGCACGCTTATTTGGAAAAGGCATGCGTTACCATAAGCAGCCAAAATGAAAAATTAGTCCGCTGTAATCCCCTATTTCGAATATGTACTTTCATGGATCTGGGTTTAATATCGGTTGAACTGCAGCTGGCTACAGTGGACTGTCTGTGCGATTCAACTCGATTGATGGACAATTATCTAATCATAAATTCCACAATGTTTACGTCTGTGGTAGGTTAACTGTTCCGTTGATCACATTCCAATCAAGCCCTTCCGGAGAGCACCCCATGGACAATAAAACAAGCTATTATGCTGATACTTGTTACTGGATTTTCAACATTCGTTAATAATATGCAAACCTCTAGCAAAACCTGTAAATACTTTTGGCTGTCAGCCTTACAATATTATAAATTGATTCAACATGACTGAAAATAAAAGAATATTCTGCCGCAGATTTCGTATAAAACTGAACTCACGTTTAATCTTCAGAAAAGCCTGAATTAAGTAAGCCGATGTGATAATTGCGTAAGAAAAGGTGTATCGTGGTGCATCGTGAAGATTAATCTTCAGCCACAAATTTGTTACGGCTTTTAAACACACTTGCCTTCACCGACTCGAACGTAAAAAACATTAATCATAACACTAACGATTTTTAAGCGAGCCAGCTCTAAACCTCGGATTCAACCGACAGAATTAGACGGATGGATCAACATCCTCCCTATTTGTCTTTTTACTATATATATATATATAACGATTCTAAGGTAGTAGTTGAGATGAAATGACACAATAAATTTCGAAAGTACACGAGTTTTGTCGCGTTAACATCAGGCGGAGAATGGAGAGAACCGATATCTGAGAATGGTATTTCCACCTCAATACCCAAATTGAACCCTAGTAGCAATTAATAGGTGAGTAGATTAGACAGTTCTCACTATTGCTATGAAGTGTTCACAAACGGGGGATACCCGAGCAGACCAAATGCAGTCATGACCTGAAGCAGCCAGTCTCAATCCGAAGCTTTTGTATGTGTCAATTTGGAAAGTGGGGTGTAGCGGATTGGTGAATATCTTAGTAGTGTACACATGTAGTGAAAAGAGCGTCCAATAAAGCAAACTCCTTATTGTCCAACTCGCTGGTTATCACGTTGCGCGCACGCACGCGTTTTTAAGTCTTAATTCCGGTCCACAACACCCCCCGGTTTCGGCTCACACGTCGTGGGCACTCCGGCCCGGTTTGTGTGTGTCCGACGCTTTCTGCCCGGGCGTTTTCGCGCGCCACTGCTCATCTGTGAGGCCGATCTCGTTGGGCGATGGCTCGTCTGGTCGTTCGTGCTGCCCGCAATCCATCCATTATGGCTTCTGGCTGTATTCTATGACCACGTTGAGATATTGCTCCTGATGTTAGAACAATCGTGCTCTCCATCTAGTTTTCCATCCCATTTTGCCTGCCATGTCTCGTCCGTTGGTCCGATCCACTTGAGCGATGGCTCTTCCGGTTGCCCGTGCTGTTCACGACCCGCTCCCATGGGCTCTTGGGCGTACCTCGTCGGTGTATTCCGCCGCAATTTAGATCACCGGCATCTCCGGCTTGACAATCCATCACACACAATTTGGTAAGGCTTGAGCGTCGAAGTGAATGAGTTGGGTTCGTGCACTCAATTTGTGTTCGGTAATTTTTGTGAGACGCTTCAAACGTGGGTTAAACACTGAGTATACCACCGCTGGAATTCATCCCACGTTAAATAAAGTAATCAATGTTTCTGGATTTAGTACAAATGTTCGGGTCTATCTTCTCGACGAAACGAAAATGCTCACCTGGATTCGATCGCGCCGGCGTGTGTCATGTGAACAATCTCCCAGGTCTCAATCATTCTGCTTCTAACGGCTGGGTTCACTGGGAACTCGTCATCAACACGGTCAGCTGTGAACGCTTTATAAATATGTGTAGGTGTGTACAATTTGAACCGGTCACCGGGTGACGTGTAACTGTTGATTAATCTGCTTCTAACATATCCACCAACGCTGGGCCACCGTCGACCACGTGAAGGCACATAGTTATGGGTACAGGTCAATGATAGATTGTCATGAGGTAATTGCTTCGTAATTGATTACTCGGCCATAAATATTTAGGAGGGCATTGTGCTGTGTTTCGAGAAGCTACAATGCATATGATGCGGGCCAGAGTGAGCGCGTCACATAGGTTATTGTCAAGCGTTTTTGTTGGATGGCACTTGGTGGATGGCACTTAAAAAACATTGTAAAAACATCGCAAGACATTTTTGAAAATCATCGTGCTGAACACGAAAACTTCCGGAGACCGTCCACACAGTAATTTTTACCAACCAGATCATGCGTTCAGCGTAGCTCATTAATCTTATCTCATTCCCTTGGGCTTCAAACATACTTTTGTAATTCACACTTGTATGGGACTAAATGCCACTCGCACTGGTAACTCAATTGAAGACATCAGTTATAAACGGACATCCGCCTTCCACCGAGACTCGACACAAAGATTTCTAATGTAAAATATCCGCACCAAATTTAGTACAGATGAAGTTGAACAGCTTGGACGTCGTGTTTAATACGACGAATAACACAACTTTACGAGCAAGTTGTCGTACTCTACGTGTTGTGGATTTCGATTACAACACTGCTGAGGAGGGCCACCCGGGGTGGTTGAAACGTAGAGTATGACAACTTGCTCGTAAAGTTGTGCTATTCTCAATCTGTTTATCAAAGATTTCTGTTATTGGATGTGCGTTTGGCAAACCAGTGTGAATCATTTGGAAAGCTTTCCGGCAGAGAAACAGAGGGGTAGAGAGGTTATGTGTTCAAACTTTTTGGTTGCCTTTGTGGGGACACACTCATATCACTGAACATTTCTAATCCTCCACATTATTTTTCAGTCGAGACTCTGATGTGTTACAACACTTGGTCTTCGGTTTCGTGCTGTGAGACACCCTCGCCTCACCGTGGTTCGAAAGATTCGACTCTGATGAGGTTCGACCCAACACAGTCAAAGTTTAACATGCTTGCTTTGCCACATGTTCCATGGTAGAATTATGACGTGTGTGGAATCTGTGTCTCTTATTATCTGATTAGTAGAAGGGCTAACCCCATACAAGATGTTTCAATAGAGGTAATTGTTTCCCGGGTATTTGTCAAAACTCCAGCTAATTTATCGCAGCAGATTCGACAGTGTACGTGTTTGCCAGAGAGCCTTGAATGAAATTCGATTGGTGCACGAATTCATATGTCCTTACTTCAAGCAAGCCGCGTGCGAGATCTGGTAGAAGTTCATACAGGCAGAACTTGGTTTTATTGTCTGTGTTATTGTATATAGGATGTTGGCAGAAGTCGGTCTGGCTAATCACTGGGAGATTGCGATTGGTTACTCATTCAATAATGGTACACTTGTTCTACTGCGTCACGCTTGTTTAGCACAACCATTCCTTAGTTTTTTCCCTCAAGGTAACCATGAGACAAAAATGCATTCTTAGATGGATTGGCTTATTCATTGTCTGAATGCGACTTCAACAATTTTGAGCGCAAAATCTACTTAACGTATGTTCCTCTCGCAGGGCACGTGAACGTCTGTGACTTAGTATTGGATCTGCAAATGTTTGTTTCCACTACGTTTCTGCCAGGCAAGTACACTGTACATATCCTTCGAAATGGAACTTTCTAGATAGCATGAGCTGATGAACCAGTACGGATGTGCTTTCTCATGAAGAACAATTGTCCCAATCCAGACTGAATAAACAGTTACAGATTTGCGGTAGTCTATAAAACTACCGGGTGGTTTCTCCCACAACAGAACACAATTCACATGCTTGTGTTGGTTACGGTGAAACTATCTTTGGTGTACAATGAACGGTCATGTTGTCATCCCTTCTGCTTCCAGATCACATAGTTGAAATGTCACCAGCCAAAGGAATTGTGTTTTCTACACGGGCTCATATCGAGGTCTAGAATCTACCGCTTCTGGACACTTTAGACAGAATCCTATTGCAATACGAGTTCGTCTGTCTTGAACGATTGGTCATCGGAACGTGCATCCTTCATGACCAACACAAAACGCGTGGGCGTTTGATTCTCATTTGCCATCGGTAGCCGCTCTCCCAGAGCAACATGCCGATCAAGATAACCAACACGTGCTCATTCCCTGATATTTATTGCTCAACAGTCTGGTGGAAGTGTTATATCACAACACGCACAGTTCCTTGCATGTCGTTGATGTTTACAAGAAAACGAAACTAATCATCTTTCATGCGGGTCGCTCGAAATCAGTCAGTGACACTCACCGCCCACTTTAACGACACACCAGTCTGTGTGGTTTCTATCGGTAGTGCCATTTTTCCGCAGTTTTTCTGGGATTTTGTGGGAATATCTCGAGCTGATAAACAGATTTAACTTAGCACAACGGTAGGAGCAAATTGTACTACTCTAAGTTTCAACCACCTCGGTTAGCCTTCCTCAGGAGTGTTGTAATCCGGGAAGAACACCCGGGGTGGCGGTTGAAACTTGCTCCTGACATTGTTATTCTCAATCTATTTGTCAATAACACGTCAAACACGACACCCAAGCTGTTTGAATTCATTCGTACTAAGTTTGGTGCGGATATCTTGCAACTGACTAATAGCATCTCGAGCTGTTGAACATCTTCATAAAATGGCTTGTTCCATGCATCTGTGGTATGGACACATCTGCGCGGTTACCGTCGATTCTTACCTGAAAGCACATGCATGGAGTAACAATCGCTTTGTTTTCCCCAGACTCAGCTAACTATCATCAAACCGTTTGACAACAGTCCTCACGTGGGCTCCTGCATGCTCGTACTCAACCACTAAATCTGCCAATGATTTTTTTCACCTGAGGATTTGCCGTATCTTGCATCCACTTCCCATGAGCTCATTGAGTGACTGAATTTGTAACAACGTGAATCTCGATGTCACTTTGTTTGTCTGTACAAATTTGTGGGTACTCCACTGCACTATGACATATTCATTTCTGTGCCTGATCAATGGTGAACGCGTTATGGAATTAGTTATTTCGATTTCAATACTTGGAGGCATGCACTAAATTCTGGACCCTGCTTTACAAGTACAAGTTTAATGTCAAGAAGACTGAAACACCGGAGGTACCATCGCATTCATCGTATTCACCAACACAATTGATTATGAAAAGCGATAATGCCGAACCACTTCTTGAAACCGGTAAAATCTCTTGTCATATCTTGAGGCCTTTCCTCTCGTTATTTCGACGTGTCCTGTTAAGAACTGTTTCCAGCCCGGTTTTCTGTCGTTGAGCGAACTATGCACCACATGACATAACGATATGAACACCGAGCATTTTGCAGGTACTTCTACGCTCTATGTCGCGAAACGTTTAGTCCCTTTGCTATCCAACCAACAGACATCACCATTGTAACTTCGCTGAACTTTTTAATATGATATATAACATACATATATGTGTATATATTCGATTTTGTGTTGAAAATGATGAGAGAAATTTGTGTGCCTGACTGCAGCATGACGGTAAGTCCACTCACGTGACCACGCTGCATTCGCTTGTTGATCGCGGCGCGTGAAGTCCGTGTCTCGTCAGTGTTAGGTAAGTCGTTGAACGCACGATGTAATCGACCGCCTCCTCACATTACCATTTATTCTTTGTCTTTTCTGATTTACTCGATCTATCTCTGTGCTCTTGTTTACCTGTGATCGTCGGTTGCATTTGTATATACTTTTTCGTTATCTTTTAAAGATTGCGATGTTTTTCGCTTGAATTTCTGCTTGTTCTTCTAATCTTTTCTCTTGAAGCATTCGTGCACTCTCCGTGTCCCCGTATCCTTGATGTTGTGTAGTCTCACACGCTGTTGGTTTTGAGCCTTGCAGTTTATTTCTCGTACTCGCTGTTTTGTCATAATCGCTTTGTTCGTTGATGTTTTGTCGCGGTTTGTTTCAATCATGTTGACGAATCCTGCCTGTTAAAGTGCATGGAATAATAAACGTTATTTCGTCGGACCACTAAGTAGTTGACTTAATTTGCCTCAGATTTCCGTCATGTTCTCTCCAGTTTGACGCTAATGACTGACGCGGAGAAGAATCATCACTGGGATTGTCCGGGTTCTTGAAGGCTATTTTAGTTCAGGCGTCGAAATTCGGTCACCGGCGTTTGTAGCAACTATAGATATGCCTGGGTGTGTTTGGGCACATTCTTGGCAGTGTTTGCTAAAATTCGACCATATGTTCCCTAAATTTTGTTTTCTTCAATGTACATAATGGATCATGGGTTGTCTGCTTCTGATTGGGAATAGATCAATGATTCCATTGAACGAAAGTACAGAAAACTTAACTCTTAAATGTGGTGTTCCATGCGACAGTTGAGTCTGAGTTCATCCCTGGGGCTCTTCCGTCATCATTCTGATTTCTGTATCTTTTGAAAGATGCTAGTTTCAAATTGAACATGAAACTTGATCGCAGTCTACGCTTCCGGTAAGACCAAATTATCGTAAGTGAACTCCCAAACACGTGAATGAATATCAGGCTGTCCGACCGTGTTGATGTGAGAGGCAGTAAGTGTTGTGTTACCTCCAATCGATAACCCTGTAGCTGGGAACCCCAAGACAGGTTGGGCGTTCTCGTACGATAAATCAATCGCGTCTAACATAAGGCCAGTGTCACAGTAGTCAACCCGGTTGCATCACGGAGGCGTGGCCAGAGTTCTAAGCTCGGCCTTACTAAGGTTGTTCACTACGGACGAGCTCTAACCGAGGTGAGAATTATGTCTAGTTCTTTTCAAAAGAGGCCGACTGGAAATCCCCTTTAGATGCGAAGGCCGCAATCAGGTCTGAGTCAGGTTCAACTTGGATCAGCATATTACTAGTTTGCCAACGATCTGACTTAGAAAAGTTGCTTGTGAACGTTTTCTCATTTTGGTCATTACAATGCTTCGGCGTAATTCGCCAGATATTTCTAATACTTATTGATTAGACTTGTACGTATTTAACGTAGCTTCTGACATGCGACACGGTTCGGTCAGTTTTGATAGACCTCCAACATTGGATGGTTCATTTCAGTGCTTTTCCATTGTAGGCGCTTTCAGGTTTGCGTTGAATTATCTGATAATTACGCCAGGACTCCTGCTGACGTGTCTGTACCTGCAGCACGATTATTGATTCTCCTGGTCTGTGAAGCGATAATGGGTATCGACCGCCCAATCTTTTGGGTGGACCCTGCTACGCAGCTTCCGTTTGTTTATATTAGACCGTCGCGCTTTGCGACCTTTGTTGTAAACCTAGTCGGACAAGTATTCGAGTGTTCCACTTTATCACTGATGAGATAGATGTTTCCTGAGCTGAATCCAACTGACGTAGAACCAAAAGATGCTTCGTATTTTTCCCTACACGGGTTGAACCATTGACTTTGGGACCTGAGGTTTCTATTGTTTCCAGTGTGCAGTTAGTCAAGGCTGTCATATTTTACTTAACCAACGGTTGACCGCTTCTCTGCTAGGTGAGTTTTGACTTTTGAGGCTGTGTACGTAGTGAACGTGTGTACGTGTGTACGTAGTGAATCAAAGGGACATAACCGTTCACCGATTTTGTTACTGTCGTTGTCTACGTGAAGTCTGACTACTCATAGTCGGCCGATTCGTTTATCATGAGATCAGTGAGGTCGATATGCAAACGAGGTTCCACGGATATTACGTATGGTGACAACAATATCAGCTTCTAAGAATTAGGTTCGGGACTAAAATGGCTAGAGGATTTGGATCACAGAATGATTGGTGATTACCCACAACGCCCGGTACTTGGTTGGTTTTTTAACCCACTTAGAACCAGCCATCGATATGTTACTTAGAGGAATTAGCGAAGCCGTCTTCCAAATACTCTCTTTCTTGACACAACAGCAAGTGGCGAACAAGAAATCCCTCCTGATTTATGACACAGAAGTTAAGTGAACATTTAACAAATGTCCACTTGTATTCATTCGTACTAGGCATTAATCTCCTCGGAGCATTAAAATCAGTGGTTTGCAACTGCTTCGAGAGAACTGAATTTTCCGAACAACGAGGCGAATTTGGTGAAGCGCTTCACAACGGGTTGCAGCCAAACCCAACACCTGGTTCACGTGTTATGAAAACAGTGGTGACCCTAATTCTTGTCCTGATTGCAAGCTTGTCACAGATGGCTTACTGTTCCTGTGTGACCTACCTCCTCCTGACCAGCCTGTGGGTTTGGTGTTAGAAGCTTTTTCGGAAGTAGATGACCATGTTAGGCAAATCTTTATGAAAATATCACAAGAAAAAGTAATGTCTGCAATTCGGACACGGTTTTTTTAAATGGCCAGTAAAAAGACGAGTTGAGTTTAAATGACCGTTCCTGCTTCCCTTAAGTGTGTGAAAACACTGAATTCTGAGAACAGGTGTTGTGTTCACAGACTCGTATGCAGTGTTTTGTTTCGTACGTTGGTCAGGTGAAAGGTTGCTGGCGATAGATGAATTTGTTTACAGTAATCGCATCTGGTCGTTTGTGTTTTTTCAAAGCAAGCGGTCGGGTTTGATTATCCGAAAGTTTCTGGCGTTTGTCTTCGAATTTTTATTTGTTTTTTCTTCATCGAAATTTTTGCATATTTTGTCGACTTTTTTAAAAGGCTGTCAAACCTTTCCAACTCCTCGGTGATCAAACTGTTTAGCATCCTTCACAAGAGTGAGAGATTCCCGAAGGCATTCGACGTATGTTTCTCTATTATAATAATGGGTGTTTTCAAATATTGAACTCTACTTCTGAAAATATTTGTGTATGGTCTCAAACAGGTTCTCAGAATACCGCATTGTGTCCAGGCAACAATGCTTAAACTGTACACCCTTTCACTTTGAACCCTTGAACAAAGAGGTCAACAAAAACTAACTACCAAAGGCAGTCGACATCTGATTGCCAGATTACGTAAAGACACTCACCCCGTACCGGTTGATGATTAGCGAACAAATTTCAACCCGACGGATAGGATGTCCAAATCTTAAACCTACAAATCGGCTTTTAAAACCCCACCTACTTTGCCTCAGCAGAAGCTGGAGGCCGACACCTGCCTACACAGGCGGTACAACTAACTGCGCTGTCGGCTAGGTACATTTATCGTTTAACCGTGGATAATGTTTTTGCACTTACGAACATGGTAGTAGCGTGTGGGGTTGAATAACTACTTTTCAAGTTCTGCGAACCTGGTTTTTAATGAGTATCCGGAAACAGCACAGTTCACGGTTAAATGAAAGCAGTAGCAATACCATGTGAGTAAAATCCCCGCAGAATAATGTCTTCTGATTTCCATTCATTCAGCGACTAAATTCAATGTTGCACATGTTCAAATAAAACCCACTCCTAATATTATTATGTATACCAATAAATGAGCACATATTTTGTGTCTTCTCTCAAGTGTCAACGTTCCCCATTGTGCAAGATGAGCTTCTCTACACACAAACGTTATCTGGTCGGACGCATGGATTTCGAACAGAGCAAAATAAACTGAAATGGCGATTTATGCTCGGGCAGATTTTGATGCATCTCCACCGGTGTTTACAGCGGACAAGTTAAAATATACAAAATTCCAAACCACAAAGCTATACCAAAAGTCAAATTTCTAAACCGATTCGGTTCTTACCACAGCAGCATCAACGTCAGAAACAGTTCTTTTTGCACACACAAAATGAGTTGACAGTGTCTGATCCCAGTCGTCTCGGTATACCGTAGCAAACGTTGGTTTCGACTGGAGAACAGAACACGAAATGACTGTGGTGGGTCAACCATATGTTGGGTGATCAAGTGATGCTTGACAACCGATGATGCTGGCTCCTTTCGGGTGTTTGCTGTCAAGTTGTTTGGCAATCCTGGTTCTAACCTGTCGCTTATTTATGTCAACATAGGATGCTCCGCCTCCACATTTGTATTCATTGATTGCGTTTGATTTGGCGAACTGAGGTTTCGTTTGCTTAACTGGGGTTGTGGGAATTCGGACCGTTCTTTATACGATCACTGGCCTTGCGGCAATGAACATGCAGACAACAGCTGACCTTATGCGTTACTCAACTATTCGACACACACCGTCTCCATTGATCGCCAGTTATAAAACTACTGTATTTTGGAGGCTGTGGGTTGCTATTTATTTCGAACATTGTTCATGTTGATTTCCTTATAAACCTCCTTGGATAGCTGTTTTCTAGGGTCTGCTCTATTTGACGGAGCTCATCATCCAGGTTGTCACTAGTATAAAGCCGTCTGGCCCGGTCAAATTACCGAAAGCGGTAAGAGATTTTACGACAAGGTATTGCCTGGAAGACGGCTTCCATCGAGCCGCGCTGTTAGAACGTCTCAGCATGTCTGACAAACATATGGCTTCATTGGATGGAGTTGCGATGGGCAGTTCACTTAGTCTAGTTTTAGTAGATATCTTTGTGGCCAAACTGGAGAAGCAAACTGGACAGTTCGGTCTTGTATAGGAGGTATCTTGGCGATATACTTGTGGTCACAAATGATCAAGCGCATACAACAGATTTGTTAGACCAAATGACCTGTTCACATCCAAACATTCGTTACGCTATAGATAGTGAGAATAATGGACGACTGCTGTTTCCGGATATGAAGATGAGAAGGAGGATGGATAGATCGATCCAATCAACGTGTTATATATCGAAATAATGCGTGGACCGGACAGAAGGTACATTCTGACAGCTTTGTTTCGGTATCACATAAAAGATGGTTGCTACGAACACAATTTACCGGCCCAGACGGCTTTGTACTAATGACACCCTAGATGATGAACTCCGAGCAGACCTCATTTGACAACGGCTATCCGAGGGGGTTGATAAGAAAATCTACGTGAAAAATGTTCGACCTGCTTTATAATATTACGAACACGTTTCTTTTAGCTACTCCTGCTAATTTACTTGGCAGCCGAATTGAAATCTATTTCAGTTACGTTATGTCACAGATTCAGCGTGGAGGTAAATATCTTTACGGTCATAAAACGTTCCTTGTTGATAACAAGGCAAAATGTCGCTTTGGTTAGTTATGGATTTCAAAGTACCGAATAAACACAGCGTGACTAATTCGTTGCGACACGTATGTTCAAAACGTACAAAGGAAGTTAGTCTTTTGTTAACTCCACATTACACGTTGCACATGGTAGACAGTTTATGAACATATCTGAAATTGCCATATTCGTCAAGATCGTTGGTTGACTGACCCAGTCGTCGACCGCGGTCAAGCAGAAGTTACCTTGAGAGCTGTCTGCGTAAATTGATCAGGAGTTGTGGTGATAACTATTGTAACATTAATTGAGGTGAGAAATAGTTTGGTTCGTTAATAGTGGGTCAACTGTTTGCCCTCGAAAGCCGCTTTTTAAAGAATATCCAGTGACGAGATTCAACTATTAAAAGGATTCGTAAACAAATGATTGAACTAAAGACAGGTCTCACGTCAGGATAATGAAAGCTTCTTCAAAGTCCCTGTACGTTGGACCGACAATGGATCAGGTAGGGATTTCAGGCCAAGGCTTTAGAATGAACCAATATAAAAAAGGCATAGGAACGTCCACCTGTCTACATTCTTTGTTGTGTACTTTGTCGCACCCATTTTACGTATTGCTGGGTGAGCAAACTGGAATGGCTGGAACTACTATCGAGCTTACAGAATGTCCATGTGAGAAATGTTGTCCACTTGTACTATGGCAGTGTGATCCAATCCTGTCTTGGTCATCTGAGATAGTTTATCGCTGCATGCCGCCCAACATACAACTAGTAGGCCCTTAAAGTTATGACTACGTACGTGTTATTATATGTTGTGTTGTTTTTGTTGTTCTGTGAGCGTACTTAATGTCGTACCGCCTCTTAAGATGTTTTTACCGTGGGATGAACTAACAAATCAACAACTGTGAGTTCTGGCAATATACCGTAAACATATTTTGACCATGTTATTCGAAAATAGTCTATCATTTGTTTAACAGCGTAAGTATATTAGTAAACAACATAATTGGTAACGATTTAAATATGAGGCTCTAATATACTATTTTGCTGACCAGCTCTGTTACTGTCGGCTGTGTGCACTCATCAGCAAACGAGTACCCTGCACTAAGTGCCCTGTCCACATCCTACGCAACATTATTTTACTCAATCTCCGGAAGCATTATCAGCAGGGTTGTAGGGTCGCATTGGATATTATCAGAATAAAAAAGTGGTTGATATACTGGGTCAGAGAGTCTCCTTCAGACTGAGAATCAACCGTCAGTTCCGAATTTTGTTCACTCTCCCTCTTGTTGCTTAGCCGTAACTGGTCATGCAATGTCGGTCAGTGGGTGAACACGGCTGGTCCTCAAATCCTTTAATTTGTACATTTAGGGATGTCCACGGAAAACTCAGGGCGACTGTCTGGCTCCGGCTGCTGAAGGGTCAAACACCCATTTCTTCGTGTACGCCCTCGAAAGCTTCCTGTGTCTTACTGAATATACACCATTTTGAAGCCTCAAATTCTACTTACAAACGAATGAACTAATTTTGGTTGTCAAAGCCGATCGATTGGTAACGTGTTGCTTAACGCAGCTGTCCCAAACAAAAGGACTCCACTAACGACGTTCAGAACTAGACACTGATGTAATGCAAATCACATACCAGCGATTTTCCTCCCAGTAAGTTGGGCTGAAGCTACAACGCGATCACCGTATCAAGCATGTGAGAGCCGGAAGTTCCTCGCAAACTGATTTCCTAATGATTGGCACGGTCAACCAGCTTAGTCTCCTTTACGATGTTGTGAAAATGTGTCTCACCCACGAAATGTAGATATCGGTACGTAGAACAGTAACAATAGATTCGAGGTATATATTCGTACATTCCAATGTTTAGTGAAAGTAAAGAGATGGCGAAGTGTTTTGTTTTCTTCATATCATTTTCACTGTAGCTGCAGAACTGGTTGTTTTTCACAGTTGTTTTGTCCCAGTGAAAGGGTGAGAGCTTCCCACCCCTAAAAGGAGTGATGTGAACAATTGCGATAACCGTGGGCATTCATCCATAGATGACGGTTACTTTTAAGCCAACAGAAAAACGTGGTCGTCATTATGAAAGCGCCTTTGTACCTAGTCGGCCTTTCTTTGTGCTGTCTGATGTTTTTGTGTTAAACTTGTGCAACTGTGTGAGTATAAAAGACAACAATATAGTATGTACTTCGTGAAGTGTTACAAAATCAATCGGGCAGTAAATATCACGATTTAATATATTACACTTTTGTTTTTAAACGCACTTTGGGAAAGGAATGCTTCTGGTTCAGTTGGATGACAATTTTCATTAAAATGACTGACATGCTATCACAACAAATACGTCACCATTACAGAAAATGTATTGAACTTATAGTAACCAAGGCTGATTAAACCCCTGTAAGAGTTACCGTCATATTTGTTAGATCGTGCATTGTAGGCAAATGGCAAATTGAAAGGCTTTTTTCATCATTTCTTTCATTCGATGGAAATTGTTTAACTTCAAACAATTTCGTGTGAGTAAAACCTACTGTGCTCCAATAATCTAACTGATGGTTTCTGATAAGGGCATGTGAACTTGCGTGCTGAATGAGAGTAGTGGTGGTTGGACACGGTTTGAACATCATTTGGGTTCACACTGTTTGAAACTTGACGTACTGCCTGACTGGACCTGAACGGTATTTCAACCTGTGTATACTCGAAGTTCCAATTCGTGGCGATCTTTCCGCAGATCCAACGTGGGCCGTTTATCAGTAACTGATACCACCAGTCGATTCGTCGTTTTCTTACTCACATCTGTGCCTACTTTGCCGCATGACCATCAATGTGGCTACTTAGCCTTGATGAATTTTTTGCCCACAAGTCCTCTTCCATATGGATATTGTCTGCAGTTAACCTAATGGCTGCGGTGCGCAAGACATGCAACCAATAGTCGTGATTCAGAAGTTGAGCAGAAGCCTTTACTAAAATGCCTACGTGGTGATAAAGAGCCCAATAAAAACAAGTAGGAAGCTCCTCAATAAAGCCGAAGATGACACTGTCAACTTTGGAACCGTTCTAGCATCTTATGGCCATTGTTGTGTATAACATTTGTGAGTTTATTGTGATCTCTGTCGGCTTTTGTTAGGCCTACTCAACTTTATGTTTTAGATAATGGATTACAGCTTCACTTTTAGTGAACTGTAGGTTCTGGTAATGATTAAAACTATTTCTAAATAATAAAACGTGAATACAGTTAAGATTTGGCCATGCACTGCGTATTCAGCTAACCATCCGGTTATGCCATAAAAAATGGCAGGCTAAACAAAATTTTCGGTTACCATAAATTTCATACGATGCGGATCGACAATGAAAGTCTGAAACCGATCAATAAGTGATGAAGATGCTTTACGCGATCAAACAGTTCGGTATGGAATAAAACGTCGGATTGCCAAATTTTAAAGATTTCTGACTCTGGTGTTAGTAGTTTTATTCACAGTTGAGCATACTCCATGTTCAAACCAAACCTGCAACCCAGAGCGCTGGTCTGTTTTTCAATTCCAAACAAAACACATCTCAGCTTTCTGAATACCACACAGATATTTTTCGTCGGATGATCATCTACTGGTTTGCATTAACCTTTCCACATATATTCACATCTGCATAATTATATGGGCCTCAAGTGAACTCGAGGTAACTTCATCCTTCGGCATAATCTATTATGTCAAAATAAACAGTTGTCGTCTCAGTGGGATCAATGTTATTCTGCCTTCTCCCAAGATAATAATACTCATTAACGGCGATAAGTTTGAACATTTCGAGGGGAATGTTTAAATATGTGACAAACACTGTGGAAAGATTGCTCAGCTAAAAGCGATAATTTTCTCAGTGCAGATCGTGAATAGGTTTATCACACAAATGCAAAGAACAAGTGATTTATTGTTTTCAGGTAATCCGTATGCAAATCATATATGCTACTCAGGTTCGCAGAAATCCGTATCTCGTCCAAGTTTTACATTATAAAAAGGATTGGCAACACACTTTAACAGAATTTTCATTCTAGTGCGACGTACGCGTAAAACCAGTGGGCGCTAATGGGAATGAAACCATGATCTAGTCCATCAAGCTTTGTGGAATGGCTGTCAAACATAGTGCGGTGCAAAAAACAGTTGAGTAGATTGTAGTTTGTTGTGAGCAAATTTATCTGTACACAGCATTAGGGAGCGGTATGGTCCTTAGCAGAGAAACCGCCGTGTTCGCACTTGCTTGAAATCTGAAAGCATGCACGTGATGCTAAAATGTTACTTTGAAGGAAATTGAACAATGCAACGACAACTTAAGTAGTTCCCGCTGGAAGGTCAAAGTATTGATGGAGTGCTGCTCTCTAAATGCTACAGGCTGAGTCACAGCGTAAATTTACCATGAAACGGAAATGGATTGATAAGCGCTAGATGACATCACATATTCATTGAAATATTAGTTGCATACGTTTTTTAATTCGCAGTTCGTGGAGTATTTGACAGTAGCTGTCACCTTGGTTACCCAGTTAATTTGTTGTTCGTGTTGTCCATTGCTTTGAACAGTCACTTAAAAAAATTGAAAGGTACGATAGTTAAGAATAGAGGAAGTGTTTCTAACATTGCTTAAAAAGTAGTATCTTAACAAACAGAAATACTGTAAAGTTAAATTTGAAATACTGATAAACCAAAGTCCTGTTAAACACCGTATGTACTACTATTGAACTGTAATATGGACAAAACTCGGATCTAGCGCTTCGTTTCGAATTGGGGGAACCAAACTTCTTATCGGATTGTGAAGGCTATAATCAAATACGGGTGACGTTATGCTTGAAACTGCTAATGAATAAGTTGCTGTTAATTATCTTTGAAGGTACCCGAGCGGCTGGGAATACCTCGAAAGACACTACTTAACTATATAGTATCCACTGGTCATCCAACACGCTTCATATCAGAAAGACAATATGGGTCGTGTCGACTATTCAAAACAGTTGGAAGCCCACATTAGGACAAACAGATAGGCATAAAAACGTTTATAAGAGAAAAGTATGCGTCGGTGTACTGAATATGCAAAGTGAGAACAAATTTAAATGGTATTCGGTGTATAACGAGCAGTAAGTGAGATGTGTGGCTAAGTAAGCGGGCGTTATTGAGTTAGGATAAACACACTAGATAATGTTGTGAAAGCTGAGTTTGTCTCTCAGACGATCCGGTAAATGCAGCTGCCGACCATTAAGGCTTACATCAAATTGTAAAAGCAAAGCCTTACTTAACTGTAGGTGAATGAGTCGTATACAAAAGCCAATTAACCGAGGCGATTCGTGGTAATTTCAAAAACACTAATTCATCTGATTTCATGGATTGTATTAGAAAATTAGTTGTGTTAATTTACTCAGCAGTAAGACAACTTGACAAGAGTTGACATTCTGTGGGGAGCAAATCGTTTAAGTATGATATTAACCGACGATGCTCTGCTGTGAATAAACATCAAGTACTGATGTTTTGAAGACTTTTTTGTTTAGGAGACCACCGAAGTTTTGAACGGATCTGCTTGATGAGTAAACAGTGGCTTTTTCCACCCAAAAAGTAGTTTGTTTAAAAAGATAGACACTTCGCAAATCCTTCCCGGTGGGTCCGTTGTTACAGATGAAATGCAAAAACTTCTCTAATCGCCCCTGGACATTATGACATCTTACTATAAAGGAACTTTTCGGAAAGTAGTGAATTCTGGGAATTATCAAGAAAACACTAGCTTGTCTAGTCTTTCTCACATGTCTTATTTTAACAACGTTGTCTTATCGATTAGGTTGCGGTGATAAAAATGTTAGCTTCCAAATAGAAACCTAAGAAATCTGGACGAGATACCAGAGATTCCGATCTTGGCAATTGGTTCTCCAGTTTCATCATATAGAACACAACTTTGATCTGAAGTATGTTAATGGATCATAGTTTGCTTTAATATGATGTCAGTTGTACATAATCTTAGCATCAGAGGTGTACCGAACGATGTCCAGCTAGTGTACGTGAAAAGGTTATGTGAAACGCCTTAAATCTAGCAAGGGCAGAACTAAGCTGAAGTTCTTCTGTTCGATACAGATCTCTAGGATTGTCTATTCGAGTAGATCCAACAACCGAACGTAATTGATTTCAAGTTACTTTGAAGAGTGACAAAAGTTAACTCAGTTAGCAAATATCAGGCTTTCCAAATAGATCGTTCACTCACCTTTCATTAAAACATATCTGCCGAACAAATTGGTTTACGTTCATTTGGTTACCACAGTGAAAAATGGAGCAGGTGCACAGGGGCAATTCTTTGAATTCGCTTCCGTTGTTGAACTCTGTATAGAAGTGCACGTCTCCACAAACTTACTGTTGTAAAAAAAAACTTGATTTTGGGTTGAATATACTGACCATTGTCTTGTGTGTGTGCAAATGCAAAGCAGGCGCGTTCAAAGCGAATGGAATGTCACATTTCATGTACAGAAGACGTGCTCGTTGCGCTGAGCATTGTACAAAAATGTTGACAACAACAAATTTTAGAACGGATGAAAAAACCAGACAATTCACGCATTAGACAACTCCAATGAGATGGCCGGATTGTCACAGTGCACCATGAACAGAGCACAGCAGACGAATAATTTGCTTTCTGGTTCATTCGAGGACTAACTGATACGAACACCGGAAGCAATGTGTCTAGTGATTCCGTCGCGAAAACCAAATTTGCATTTGCACTTTTAGTGCTCTCAGCAAATTCTCATTTAGCTGATTGGTGGGGCATCGATCTAGAAAGTTCATGAAAGCTAGCAGTAGAACGAAAAAAGGTACACGTACACAACATAACCAAATTATGAGACGCTTTCAAGACAGAACATAATGGCGACTTGACCAACGTTTTTGCTACACAACCAGGTGACTCTGTGCAGTAATTTGGAGTGGGTACTGGTAATTGCATATATGCTTGCCTTTAGCTTAGAGAGAGTTCCCGCACAGTAGTAATGACATAAGGAGTGAGTTAACAACATTGCAATGTTATCACAATGACGTACATTCAAAATGATCGAGGAATTATATAACAGTCACACTATGCTCGGTTGTGATTTACTAGTGATACAACCCCCACAGCTTGAATGAACGTCTGAGTCATCGTAGTGATGATGTTGGTTCTTCTTCTGATGGCCTACAGGTATCTGTCTGCATCTACCTACATGCGGATATCTCTCCAGTAGCTGGACTCAAAGATAAAACCAGCTGA
The DNA here is from genome assembly GCA_008508345.1 of Paragonimus westermani. Taxonomy (NCBI): domain Eukaryota; kingdom Metazoa; phylum Platyhelminthes; class Trematoda; order Plagiorchiida; family Troglotrematidae; genus Paragonimus; species Paragonimus westermani. The sequence goes on along the minus strand of QNGE01003328.1, from coordinate 56,500 downwards.
GAGCCAGGAGTTTTAATGTCACACAATATATCCTTAGCACCCGGTCAACATGCCTGGAGTGCGCCGAACCACTCGCTACATCAAGCATCCTGCGAATATGAGCGCCCACACTGTTCAGTACTATTCCACTGGAAGGTTAAAGTTCGTTGCCACAATGAGAATAAATTCATTGGATTCCATACTAAGCGAGTTGTTCCTGAAAACGCATTGTTTGACTGGAATAACTGCGCCTTCTTGTATTGCACCAAAATTCCGTAAAATGCTTCGTTTAGCACTTTTCAAATTGCGTACGAAGGTCTCGGTCGCTTCAGTTGTTTCGAAGTGTCAGTAGTTTAAGCCACACAATTTGCTTTCTAACTTTTTATGGGATAAGGTGACTGCAATTATCGGTAACCATTGCAAAGTGAACTCATTCTCAGCTAAAATTCTTAAAAATGCAATAACTGTGAGTTCCGTACATGGCGAAATCGTGGAATACACATTCCGGACGGAGCGCGTAGAAGACGAGTATGACCAAAGTTGTATTTGTTCGAAAATGAATTACAGTGATCTCCATGTAGGTGCTGCAAAATTTGCATGACGATGGCCGTGGTAATCATTTGAGCCACTTGGAATTGGCTTTGTGTGCCTAGTGGTCACAATCACATTCTGGCGGCACTACATTCAGGAAAGCTCATGTTAAAGATTCCACGAAAGTCACCATTTCCTTCTTAGTTCACTGAGACAGTCCGTCACAGATGTGCGACGCTTCCTTAGAAAGTGTGTCTGATTTACCGAGACCAACTGGTTCGACCCACATACCTCAAGAAACCTTTGAGTGTTGCAACATCAGTTGATTAGTTCTGGTCACAGGACGGATAATGCCAAGGAAAACTCCAGAATCGTCATGCAATTAACTTCAACAGTGGATGGATCAAAAGTAACGACAAAAGTAGACAAGTGTGCATAGCGGATTGTGCACTTGTGAGCAAAAGTTCACAACTGCTAAGATTCGGTAGTTTGGTAAGTTATACAGAAATATTTGTGAATTTCAGAATAGGAGGATTTTCTGACCTCTCCGCAAAATCGGGTGTAATGAAAGATTCGAAACCCACCGAAGGAATTATGGAATCCACTAATAATATCATTTATGTTGCATGCTGAGTTGAATTTTAGGTGAGAGATTTTGCTTTTCTGAAGAAAGCACTTCCTTGAACTGGATCGGTCTACTTGGATTCGAATCATCTTACCATATTCTTGTTGTTCAGATCTGTAAAACTAGCAAGTAAATCAAAAATGCTCATGTCCAAATGACTCGTACTTATTCCATTGCTAGACGGCGTTTCGATTAGAATAAAGCTCTTCAGATACTACATTTATTTGGTAATTTATCTTCATAAACATCTACCTTGGGTGGGGTGCCTGATTCCTTGGAATAATGACATTATATGGCACAGCTGTATTGGTTTGCAGCAGCTTTGTCATCTTACAATATTTGACATAGGAAGCTGATGGAATTTCACAAAGATTCACTTTTGTGACAGCTTTTGCTGGAAATCCTGATCATTGACTGATGCACTCAATCAGTTACTCATGTGATGGTGCGGTTGGCCATCAAAATTAACTCGTGTCAATCAAGTTTGCAGCTGAAGTATAAACACGCGAATATTTTCTTTCCTTTTAAAGTATTACATGTGGCTTTTTATGCAGCTTGAAGCTTGATAAGCTGGCTAAACATGAACAACAGATGTTTCAAAAAGTTTGCGTAGAGGTAAATTACTGGAATCGGGGAAAGTGAGACTTCCATTCACAGCGTCCCTAACAAATATCAGAAGGAACCGTTTTTCCCTCGTTTTTTATACAACTTCAACTTTTATACATCAGAATGTTTCAATTAGTCCTCATTATCTTGCGAATTTCAAAATTTTCAGGATGCAGAATTTAAATTTGACCAAGTCATTGACTGCCACACGTAATACGGAATAACGGCAGTGTTGGTAAATTTATTCAGCTAGGTTCGAGAGGAAGTTTATGTGTAGTTTGAATGAAACAGCGAATATGTCAACAGGATTATGGGGTACTCAACATTCTCTACAAATCAGCCATTTTTGACAGCTGAATAAAATCTACGAAGTCCAACTATGAGCTGTCCATACCATACATCATCATCTAAAATCTGGTAGCCAGTTCAGCTGTACCAACCGGTTAGATTCAACCAGTACTGTATGTCCAGTATACGACCGTTCACACCACCCACCTTCCATATTAGTGCAGTCTTTAATGAATTTAATCTCTTTAGCTTCTCCGTCGTACGCCTTCATTACAAATGCTGAAATATTGTGTTGCCCATGTGACTAGTTTAGTTAAAATTTCAATACCTCTCAAAGCTTGTCTTTCAGCTGTTTGGAATGAAACTCCGGAGTATGGGAAAAAGCTATTTGGAGAACACGAGTCAAATTAGGTGTGACAAGTCAACAAGAATGGAATCGAAAACAATACCATCAGATTCACGAAAGATTTGTTTTTCACCGTGTACTATAGGTGGAATTGTCGGCTGATTCTTTTACTTCGGTGAGTTAGTGATTGCATTCTACATGAGTTCCACTGATTTGTTCCGATCCTGTCGACACTTGGAGACATATTACACACACGTAGCGACTGATGGGTATGAATATTTCTGGCAGCATATCAGTAAATCGACTAGTCACTCCTACCGAATCCGTATACCGGAAAGGAGAGAAAGAACTGTACTGCCTTCATTAAAATGAAACATAGTTTGCACATGGAAAGATAAACCACTACTAATCGCTCATCACGAGGAAAACAAAGTTACAAACTTTTCCATGGGATTCAATTTGTAGCAATATTTTGAAGAAAGTATGAATATTTCCAACAGGAATATTAGGCAGAAGTTACAGGTCACGAGGTTCAAACGTGCGATGGCTTCCGATTGATACACCATTAGTTGTTTTGATGATGTAAACTGCCACTCCTGTTTTGACTTGGAGAATAAAGAGACTGAACCAAAGGTTCAACGTTATTCAAAAAGCGAGTGACCAGACTTTGTAAAAGTTGGCAAAATTAACCATATCTTGTTGACCAGTGGATGTGATATTTTACTCACCTGCTGAACAGCTAGATCTTTTCAAAAAGTCTCACAAACAATAAGGAAAAGAAATTTCTTAGATTTACATTGAGGGCATGTTGTGGAAAATGTACACACGCGACTAGGTGATATTGGGAAAACGTGCACATCTGAAGATTGATGTAACTATGAAAATCCTGCACACACTGACGGTCGATTGTCTGTGCCACCCCATGTTTAGCTATGAACACAACGAATCGCTCGCAAACACAAAAGTGAGGAACAGTACTTTCGATCGACAACATATCAATGAGTGACAGGTTGCGCATCTTCCTGATGTCAACTGAATACTGGCTGTTTCGCCGATGTACTTCATGTGATTCTTTCCGATTATAAGTTTAGCGAGCAAAGAAAATTCATAAATCCCAGTAGGCAACTTGTTGAGCAACCAAGAAAGACCCCATATGGTGTGCCTCCAGTGGATAGACGTTTTGTCGCCAGTATCATTTAATGATTACGTAAAACGAACAATGGCTTCTGTAATAATATTGCTGTGAAAGGAAGCCAAACATATTTGTTTGTTAGTAATGCTCAGATCGCCCGATCGTCCCCGACGGGAACACAGTAACAGTCGTATTAATCCTTATCGATAATCACGCAAGTCGGGCTTCTTTTTTAGTTGAAAATGTAGGAACCACTAGGCTTTACTTAGTTTGCTAAGAAATGGTAAATATATAATGAGCATCACTCACGAGTGATCGCAGCTGTACCGCTCCCATAGAGTGTTGCGCCTTGTATTGGTGTATGATAATTCAGACGTCGCTGATGAAATCAGTAGCCGTTGCCTCATGAGTCCCTGCACAGTTGCAATTTGTGCTCTTATTACCAGAACTGGCCCACAGACTCCGCTTAGTTTGAAGTAGACGGCACAAGTAACATGTAAGTAAGTCAGTATATGTAGAATTCACTTCAATTGCTGACACGCATTCACATACTGGCCGGAAAAGTGTACCTTGACCAGGCGAAACCTACACATTAACAAAAGGTGTATATACACCAACTCAACTCATGTTCCTTGGCCAAGCGTGTACAATTCTCGTGAGTAACCTGCATATTAGGCTAGGAGGAGATCTAACACTGTCGTTTTTCAATATTTAATGTTACTTAGAAAGAGTCTGGTAAGGAAAGGAACAAGATAATGAACGATGTGTCTTCTAAACAGCATATCACCATATAATGTTGTGCATCTCTAGGGAAGTGGCTAATCAACCGAGAATCATTGAACGCCGAACAATATTAAACACTGAGGACCTGATCCAAAATGGTCTGTACTGGAGGTCACAATGAGTTGCTATTTAGCACGTGACTTAAGTAGAGACCACTGAAGTGCCTTGTTAGAGTGAACACTTTCAATGAAGCACTTAGCTAAACAAAGCATCTGTGCACGTCTACTTTACTTCTAATGCTAACTACTCTGTTTGCTGAAAAAGCTGTGCACACGAATCACACATGAATCCACTCTTGATGATTGACTAGCTATTAACGAGTACAACGTCAAATTCTCCACTGTTCTGTGTCGTATTTTGTCACGCACATGCAGTTGTCTGCATTAATGAACACTCTCGATACAACATAACATTATTCGGCCGTTGTTTTATGCTTTGTTTTCCGCAACAGAAATCAAATGTGGGGCAATTGTAAGCTGAAATTTAGGAATCCAAGAAGCGGTCATTTGTTCTAGATTGAGGAATTTCTAGTCAAATGTTGATCAAACTATTGAGTGTAAGTGATATGGTGGTTCACTGTGAATACGAGCATTACAAATTATCTTCAGTAGTCTGATAGTGCCTTTTACAGAAGTTCTTGTATGTATTCTGTTAGCACCGTTATTGACTTATTGAAAGTAAAATCGAATCAATCGAACTGAATCACAATGTCAGGATTTTTCGGGTAGTGAAGTTGACAGATAGATGCAGTTAACTCCATGACATTAATAACACGTCCAAGGCCTTCACACTTTAAGTGCGCGTTTTAACCACCTTGTTTTTCAGCATCCTCAATACGGTGACCTCTTAGACCCACTTACAGTCAGACAACTGTTCGCAGAATTGTACCCTGTAGCTGTGTATCTGATGTAAAACATTTGCATTCACGCCAATACAACTTTCTAATTACTCAACCGACGTAATTGTCTCTTCTCAGCAACTACGTTGCTCGTTTATCATAGATTTCTACCCTTTAATCCACCGGTCCGATGTCTATTTATTGTAAGACAATTTTTGCTTCTTGTCGCTTTGTGGAGAACAGCTAACTGGTCCGATTTTGTCCAAGATTGTTACACCTGAAGACACTATGACTCACACCATCCGAAAACTTTTAGTAGCGTTGTGTTTCGATTAGGCACAACACATTCTAGTCATTCAGGCTTTCTTTGTCCCTCCATGGGACGTTGTTACGTCAGTTAGCGCGATTTCTGATTAACTCTTCTGGAGTTCATTCCAGATCATTGTCCCCAAGATTACACACTAAAACTACAATGTATAGTGGGTCATCGAAAAATACAGCCACTATTCTCTGGCGCGTGAGATGTAAAGGATTTGGCACGTTTCGCTTGAATCTGTTTTGGCAAATCCAGCAGTAGAGATTTTCCAAAAAAGACCTAAATAACACAGGTACGCTAAGATTATAACACTTCAAACAGTACGGTTTTTTAATTCATATGAATTTTTCACAGACGTCATTGTTATTCTGACCATACACTTTAAGCCTGATTTGTTTGCCGTCCTGTTTTTGTCCATAAAGACCTGGACTCGCAAATATTCCTCAGAAGACGTCCATTTCACAGATTAAAGTTTATTTTCCAAAAATTCACTTAGTGAAAAAAATTTCATACTTACTGAAATTACTCCTCTCCCGAAGGACTATTTTGGAACAGCAGTTCCAATGAATCCCCGTCTTTATCCTTACATATCATTTACTCAGTCAGCACCATTCACAACTGTTCTCTTGCAGAGAATTTAGCGCTGTTCATTATCACATAATTACTGATGTTTGACGAAATGAACTTTTCATGACAGCGTGTTATACAACATTAATGCCGATAGAGAAGGGTGGTTCACGAATAACTCATATTTATCTACTCTTTCTCCATCTTCTCGAACGTATCTCTATTTAGATAGCGGAAAACCTTATATGAAATGTCAAATATTCTCTGTCTATGTGTATCAGCAAAACAGAATGTTCCGGGCTTACAAAACAGTACCTCAAATAATGTATGAAAATATTTATCCCAGAAATACTGAAAGTTTTAACATTATGAGATTATTATGCACAACCGTTTTCAGAAGGAGATTCTCTGTTATGCATTAGTGTATGTTCAAAGGTTTTTCGCAAACTAACCGACAAACTGTAACTGGCAAATCTAGTGTGAATTGAACATTAAGATTGGGAAGGATTAGTTTCTCACCAGTAATGATGTGTTTCGAGCCGTCATCTGGTTATTTCAAACTAACGAGTTCAAGTGACGCTAAATTAAATCAGTTCACATGTGTACATTTGAACCGGCTATTATTGTCATCCTGTCACAAACCTGAGATTTTGAAAAGTTGCGCGCGGTAATAATACAACAGTCTGTGAATGAACCAGACGATCTTTTCCAAATTCGGACGTCACATTAGCACACAATACAAAATAGCTGTAAATTTTGTTCGTTTATTCGATGAGGCGAAACTGAACCGAGCGGTTATTGTTTGTTTCTTACCACATGTGCACAAAAAGATGCTTCGAATCAAGTGTTAGTTCGGGTGGCTGAAATGTGTGAATGAAGCAGACCGGCGTGAGATAACTTTTAAGAAAGTCAACAGCGAATATTTGTTCCGACAGAACAGCTGTTTAGCGTGGGCCGGATAGACTTAGAAAATGGGAAACTTAAGATTCACACTCTTAAAAACAATTGGTAGACATGAGAGGCTACGTTGTGCACAGGAAATTCGAATGAGCTTGATTTTATGGTTACTATGAACTCAGTTTTAACTGTTCTGGTTAAACAAAAAGATTTACCAGAAACACTACTATGAATATAGCACACTGTACCAGTGATGCAGCAGAAGCAATAAACAACATCCACCTATACGGATTGATGTAGGTGGACAGCTGAGTCACATGATCAGTTATTAGAAAATGTCCATTGCTTCAGAAAATGCTGGTACAATCACTGGCCAGTGGGAGGGTCCTCGGAGCATTCGTCTATAACCATGCTGTGTCCTCTCCACTGGAACTATTCGAGTGAAGTTTTAACCTGTGCAGCAGTCATCAACAGATTATACGAACACCACCGTTCCATACAATTTTACAGTTGCATATCCATACACTGTGTGAGGTTCTCAATACGTTTTCTGATTTATCACCGTGGTCTACAAATGTCGGTTCGGCTAAGGGAAACCTGTCGTCAAGTGCTTGCTCGCAGCCTACGTTAAACTCGACAAAATCCTAGAGAAAACCACCAAGCCCTAGCGGGCTGTAAATCAAATAGTGATTAGGGTCATAGCTTTTTAGTTACTGGGCACTACTCCTAAACAGGCCGCAGCTACGAGGTCTTACTCATCTGCTGTTGCTGTCAGGAGGTGGAAAACGCAGTTGGGCTCTTAATTAAAAGCGATATTCACGTACATCCGACCATTAGTTTTGTGGCAGTCTTATGTCTGCTGATGAAATCGTAATAGATAAATGTGATCAACCTCTTGTTGGTAACTTATTCATGTTATAGGCGAACACGCTAACTAGCTGTTTATTAGTGCATACTTTCAAAAACCGACAATCCCCCCAACACGTTTTATTCGCGTTGAGGCTTTTTGTCAGAGAAAACACGTAAAAATCGGAAGTATTAATTGACCAGTTACAATCTTAACGCTGCATCCACTTGACTGCCAGCCTTGTGATTGTCATTTAGCTGGGTTAATAACACAAATGTGTACTGATAACTCCACAACCTGAGAAATACACTGTACCAGGAATCAAGTTTTTACAGACAAGTATAAGGGTAGAAATGGTAGTAATAAAGAGTATCTCCTGGTGACTGTCAGTGAATAAAGTTCCTGGAAGAGGTTTGTTACAATCTTGAACAGAATATAGGTCATATTAACGATAGCGAACTTATAGTTGAAAACTGCACTTTCAGCCGCGCTTTCTACGCACATAGCTTGTAACAAAGCTAATCGGGACAACTGTCCCAATTAGTCATCAAGAGATCCCTGATTATCCCAATCAGTGAGGGATTCTACCCACAGAACGAAAGCATCGCCTGAACATCCATGACCTGTGAGCAACTCTGTTTTGTGTGTTAGCAGACCGGAAACCCTTGTGTGCTCACTTGCTAAGATTCAATCGGTTATGGCTGACGGAGTGATGGAGACGTCTTATCAGATACGTTTACATTCAGGTACTTAGGTGTTGCCCACTCGCTGCCCAGACACCCACAAGACTACTAATTTGTTTGCACCGGAACTTAGATGAGTGCTTGTTTCTTCCACTGTCTGCCGTAGATGCAGGTTCGTGTGCGGCTGCATATAGCTTGCCAGTTTTCGTAAACAAAACCTCGCTGTTGATGCCCAGACATGGTGTAAATCTACAAACTGGCAGACGGTCGATTGTAAAGTCCGTGTTGCATGACATCTACATGGTGGGGGACGGATGATGTGTCTACGTGAATCACCTCGTGTGTACCAATGTGCATCGATCTGACTAGCGCAGTTTTGTATCCAGCTTTCCAGTTCCCACATTTTCACAGAGACGCCGTCTGCGATGGTCGATCCGCATCAGATCTGCAGATTGTGTGCTGGTTGATGTCCTTGATTGCCATCTGTTAATTAGAAATTTCATGGGTGTAATGCGTGATGGAGTAAGCAAGAAGACAACGTTCTATAATTGTTTTATTGTGCCAGGTAGACTGGTAGTCTGTTCTATTTTTCCGTTATATGGCGTGCTCTTTAGTTAGATATGTAAGGTTAATTTATACTACCCGGGGTAGAGACGAAATAGTGGTGTAGTTAAAAGTATGCCTCAATATTCAGAAGTCGTTAAATTGTGGGTAACAGTGCGATCGACTCAGATCTGCAAAGTCACTCTAATTCGTTTGATGGGTGCACGTATAGTTGCTCGTTGTTCGCCAGGCCTGAATTAAAAGATAAAGTTTCGGTACGAGTTCTGGCCAATTAACTTGTTTAAGAACTGTACAATGGACACACCCATATATATATTAGAGTGGATGCCATTCACAGCAGAGGTGCATTGATTCCATAGTGGAAACACAATAAAATAAATTGATTTCTGTCTGCCCGTTTTAAAATGTATAAACTTCAGCATTGGTACTTTGCTTCCATATATTTGAGGTTTCATAAAAGTAGCCTCCTAATTTTTTCTTTTATTCGCTAAAGCGAGCTTTCAACATCTGCGCGTAACAGTTTGTAATCAGTGAAAATAAAACTCAAGTTCCATTCAAAAATAGTAACGTGGATCATGTTCATCACTATATTGTTTGTCCTTACATGTTGTTTGAAATTTCTTCTCCATCACGCAGACTTTATGAAATTTGGATGAAGTTCTGATTAAGCCTATCAACGCCTATTTAATTGATGCAAATATTTTTCTGTTTTTGAGTTCTTATCGGGTTTAGGGCTATTTAACAAATTTGAATTTCAGTGGAGGCTTGTATGTTAGGTACTATTTTGCAACTGAAGCCATATGAATAACGGGCACTGTAATCGATCTAAGATAGTCGAACGGGCTTCATTTAGATATTCTGATTTAGAACATGCATATCTGTGAGTACAGCAAATCTGTTCAACATGCTCATTTCTATATCGAATAAAGAATTGCAATAAGTTGAAGTGATACTAAGATGGTTTTAAGTTGTGAAGTAATCGGTGCGTTTCGTAACTGGTTTAGATGGGTTTAATCCACACAGCTTGTTCCAACAAGAAGTAGACATCGCACAATATTTCTATTTTTGAAATGCCTATGGTTTTTACAAGTACAACTTCAAAAGCCTGAAAGTTTGAAATATGCGTTTGAAAATTTAAAACCCCTAGTGTCAGAATGGTTCAGCAGAACAGCCAATGCCCACTGAATATTTAAAAACGATCTGCTACCAGCCTGATGACAACTGGAAATTGTGATGTTTTTAAAGCAATGTGCTGAACAGCACTCGGGGCACGTTCTAAAATCACTGTCATCTAACTGCTTTACTCACGGAGACATATTAAAACAATAATCCTCTATGACACAAAGCACCAACAATTTGGTAGAATCGTTTTGAATGTCAAGAATGTTTATAGATGTTGCACCCCATGAGCAACATAAGTACGCATAACAGCACACGAAATAAGTTACTCAGAGCAAACACAAAGTGGCAGCAATCTATAAGATTACCAGAAACAAATTACGCTGATTTGACTAGGAACCATTAAACCAGTCGAACATCAATGCTTTGATGTTAACGAACCACCCAACCAAGTCGTCAACAAAGCCAGAATGATAACTTGTAAATCTGAAAAGCGGTGCTTCAGTCACACAAAGAACGAATTCCTTTGGTCCTAATAAGAGATTATAGTTTGAAAGTTAATAATTTTATTTATTTAGAACCCGACATTCTCGTCCCAGACCAAATCTGTGTTAGGAAAATCGATAACGGAGTGGGCATTGTGCAACATCTATATTGAGCTTCCTAAAAGTGCACTTCTTGGCACGGAGTGCTAGTTTGGACTCAATTTATACACAGTTGTTTTCTATTAATTACAGTGAAGTTTTCATTATGGCGTTCATCTCAGCAGGGGTATATTACTGTTGGTGCACATGATGAAGCGAGTCCACGGGAGAACTGAAATATCACTGAATAATTGGTAAGTTGATTGTGTAAATCAGGAAATGTCCTTCCACATATCAATAATGCGGCGAGTGGTTTTGAAATACCACTCAGCTTTCATTGAAATAGCAACGAAAAGCATATCCGCTTCAGCTGTTGCTCGAAAGAAGTTTATGTCACATGAAAAATAACTTAATCAGGGTAAGTGCCGAAGTGTTTGGTAGTATAAAGCACAATTCATGAAGGTTTCTGGGAGGCATTTTGACTTTGATATGGTCGTGTGGCGGTTTAAGCGTTAACAGTAGACATTTGGGGAAACACTCAAGCCTGAACGAATAACAACCAAACTTTTAGAAATAACGTTTGATGGTGTTTATTAAACAAAAGTATGTCACTCTTAAAACATACCACTATTTCAATTGCATTGTCTGAATGGATGTCGTTTAGACGTATTAGTGCACTATGAGGAATAGTGATACAGACATACGCAGAACAGAGCGAAATAGCGTTGTTGGTATGGTACGTATCTGGGCCCCAAGCTGGAGACTGCCACATCAAAGCTCATGTTGTTTTTGAACCGATGATTGTATAACAAAATATCACTGTTTTACATTCTGATCACTTGTATGATATAAGCTTGCTCATTACCGGTGGTTACTGCACAGGTGTTACGCCCCAGATTTGCCTTAACTAGCATTGTTGTTTGACGATAAAATGAAATGCTCGTGTATAAAGCATACTGCTTCAAAATTCGATAACGTTGTTGGGAAAACCATTTGAGTATTAATCTGATTAACAAGACACTTAGCCGGAGCGCAACGAAACCTGCAGAATGCAATTCCAAGCTTAAATGCCAAGTATTAAAGTAACTCCTGGGAAATATGGTGAACGGTCCAGAGACACATTATTCAGCATGTTACCACTGTAAAAGCACATCTCACTGAGACACGTAAGCGCCACTTGCTGATTTAAGGAAGGCACCACTACCAGGACAATCCAGTGCATTAACTTGACTCCCGTAATTTTGGACTGCGCAAATTAATGGCTCTTAATAGTTGGGGCATTATCCTGAATAACTTTTATTCCCAGTCGATAGTAGCCCCATTTTCTGGATAAACGTTTGAATCTACGAATTATCCTCTGTGTTACGATGTCTATAGATGTTTTCTTGTTACCACAAAGAGGAGCAGCACATTTCTCACCTAGAGCGAGGGAACTATCTGAACTAGCGCACTGCAACAAAATATCAAAAGCTACTGGAAAGTCAAGCTATCTTTAGGGTCGTATTAACAGTACATGACGTTGCGTAAAACATCCAACCATTTCTGCGACCATTATCTTGGCATTAACGAGTTAGTTTTCTTTTGAACGAGAGTAACGTGATCATTTAAACAGCAACCAGGGTGCTGTATATAAAAAAAATGATCACATGAGCTCTCCGAGTTAAGCCTTTCCGTCTAGATTACACATATTTGACAAGAAACATTGCGAACCACCTACACTATTGCACTGTTGTTTAGTAACCGTGCTGACAACTCCCCCCACGTATTCCTAAGTTATCCGAGACACTACTTCGAATGACGATGACACCCTCCGTTTTATTGAGATTGGTTAAATGAAAGACCTATCAAAAAAGCACAACAGTGTAGTGACCCAACATAAAAATAGTCGGTTCTGAGTGGTATTCTTATTACCAAGATAATCGAGGTTTGTCTAGCAGGAAGTATTTGCTTAAATCTTTTATAGATATACATATATATACAACGAGTGGCATCCCGGTTCGATGAGAGGTTTAACTAACCAAAGTAACGATAATCGCAAAAATCTAATCCTGCAAAAATAATGAAGGTTCTGAGTCTTCAGTTTCAAGAGTACTTGGTGTGTCGATGCTGGAAAACATTAGGTAATGCTGTGTTAGCATAATTTTGCTGAAAAGTCAAGTACTATTCGGGAGAATCCTCTGTTATGGGGAGATTTAAAGAAAGTGATGGAAAATTTTAAACAGACCAGTCGGGACTAGCTTTGTTTTGGGACCCAAAGGGTGCACGTCTTTGTGGGCGTCCCTAAGGAACGCCCCTTATCAGTTTTTATGTAACTTTACATATCACGTGGAATGATGTTGCATTTCCTGCTTGCTGCACAGTGTTATCATTTCCTTTTTGTTTATTTTTCAGTGTTGTATAGGATTAAATTCACAACGTAACGCTTATGATGCTACTAGGCGGTGGTCTCCAAAAATGATTCACTTTGGATGATAGACAACGTGGGCATTGTTACGGAGTAGGTTCACGCACTGCAATGGCATAATTCGTGTAGACCAACGAATCTGTCGCAAAAATCGAACGATATACTGAAATGAACAAGTGAGAATTTGGTGTTCCCAAAAGTCTGTAGTCTTTAATTTCCACTTACATTTTCTGCCAGTCAATGCTGGAGCCCCGCCAAATTGGACAGTGAGTATGAGGGTTGTTCGAAAGCAAAAATTAGAGACTGTCTGCAGTTACCAACAGACTAAACGTGAGTGATCTATGAGGATTCTTTTTTCGGCGGCAGAAATATCATCCGCACTGATACCCATTTTGTTATCATGGCAACTGGATAGTTCTTCTACACAATAAATACCAGCATAATTAGGATGTTAAGTTTATCCCAAATGGAGGTAACCTTCATGTGGTTGAAACGGTGGGCTGTTCCTGTCGTAAAGTGACGTGTTTACAAATATAAATATAAGAAATCTCTCCGTTGACACGGCTGGTGAGAAGGCTTAACAGGTTCCTTTTGGGACGAGGGTCATACTCAAGCCTAGGTGCTGTTGTTTTTGGGTGCTGTGTTTAGAGAGAAAGGATATCGAGTTCCTGTTGACTGAGCACATGGCCTTCACAAAGCAATCCTACCTTCCTGACTGTGAATAAAACTTACGATTGAACTTCTCTGGTTAACACTAAACTTCTTCCTCACTACTGAGCGGATTCCAGACACCTTTTCAATTTTACAACTTAGCGCAAGAACGTTCTATGTCACACATTGATGATTGCTTGGTAGATAGTTTTTATTGGTGGTTGTAACATGGTAAGCTTAAGAACTTAATGAATACGCCTACTGTTACAATATGAATCGGTGGACTTACTTTGGTTCCTTATTTTGATAAGCAGAATCGAACTCTCTCTGGGGACAGTGAAGTATCCAAACTGGTGTCTGTTGGAAATTTTGAGTGTTTCCCAAAAGATGGCATTTGCATTAAATATCTCTAATGCCTGTCTGAAGTGTTCCTTTTGAGGAAGAATATTTTTTGGTACGACCAATGAAACATACTTATCTATACCGTGGTTTATAACGCTGGATTTTACCCGAAAGGAGAATCAACTTCCAAATATTCAACACGAATTTTATGCAGTATTCTACCTTACAATTACAGATTTACAAATTATACAATTAAAAATCTCAGAGTGGATTTTGTGCGACAAGAATAACTAATCGGAGTTCTTTGCATTTTTACAAACTGCCACCGTTCTTTCCATATTTTGGGCGAACTCTGCCACAATTGAAAGAAATGTTGTGCTTTCAACAATTCTTTATGTAAACGTCACATAGTGTTGTTGATGTTGTCTTACGAAGAACAGTATATTTTAGTTAAATTCTGTTGGTCTGCTGAATTCGAAACTCTGTAATCCGTGCAATAGTGATGTGTCTATTAGATGAGTAAACAATACTCAAGAAATTATTACTTAATAAGAAGCTATGAATGTTTTGTTTTAATTCGTCCCCGAATGAACTAGTCGACGCAAACGTAGAATTTGTGTATCAGACAACTGGTATAAATTTATGTTGGACATAGAAACGTAAGAAATTAGGTGAAGATCAATTAGCTAGGACAGCCGAAAACGCCAGTTGCCATAGCCTTTAAGGAATGTGTTATCTGAATGGTAATCGGAGCAACTGCCAGAATATCCCAGTACAAATACGGCTGCATATGGTCGATGAATCTGCCGTGTTAACAAAATATCGACGTAAAATCAATTAAAACCAAAGCATCATTTGTCGCTTCGAATATGAAAAAACGTGTTCAGTACCTAGAATTCTGCGACAACCCTCATTTTCTTTTCGTTTTCACAGTGTCTCTGAACCTAACTGGGTTCACCAGGTATAACATAGGATCTTGTGTTCGCAACATTAAGCTCACACATGCATCAAATTAATGACTGACCAAAAAGTTACAAGAAACTCAGTAATCGGAGCACTCTTTAGAATACTGACAATTAAGGGGCTTGTCAGATGCAAAACGTAAGTCTGCAGTACATTTTACCGACAGGTTGAGCTGTCAAAATTAACGCCTAATTTTGCAGTGGTTTGTAGTCAAAAGAGGGTACCAGCATGCGTTGCTTTTAAAAGCAGCTTGCTCTAGGTGAGTATTTTGAAGAGAAAGTCAAATGGCGCAGTGTGAAGCAGTGTTTGCGAACTAAACACACCTACAAGCAATTATTTCTTAACAGAACAGTAAACACAGCGGAGACAGACAAGGCCATGACGGCTATGCATGCACAGACGGGCGCTTATCACATATTATCCGCCGCCACATGAGACCAGATCATCAACTCAGCTGCAGTGTCAACAACAACCGTTTCCGAACCCTCAGTCAGTTGAAGAGTTTGATTGGCAACGTCTTGGCAGATTATAAGACGTGCTCGTTCGTTGTGCAAAGCATGATAATGAATTTGTAAGTGAAATCAGTGTTGTGTTTCTTCCTTAGTTCGCCCCTTGTGACCGAAAAGAATGGATTGCGGTCATCCTAAAATGTTGGTGCGTTCAGAGCAACCAGCTGAGTCTCCAGTCATTGTAGAGAGTGCTTACTGCCCCACGTGGACACTTAGAATTCCCACGTGTAACACGGTTGTTTGACTGCAGAGACGAAACTTCTGAGTTGTACGTTATGCGTTCGGATGCGACGCATTAATGTCGGTCATTAAATGTGGCGAGTAGACGCACCCCACAGATTCCAGCTATACGCATTTTATCATAAAAATTGAAAATGATTCAGATGGATATTGCTCTACCCAGACCTACCGTGAATGTGATTTTACTGTGACGCCGCAAGCTACTGATGGCGACACAACGGTAAAGTTTATCGTTTGTTTTGAAGTGGCCGACTTGATTAAAACAATCCCGCTGTTCGCGATCTTGTTCAGGAAAGGTCAGTCAGAAATTCCACACCGGGCGGAGGACAAAAACACTCAGTAAACGTCACTAATAGTCAAATTATCTGAGTAATACCATTGGCTTAATCCAAAAAATCCGTACTGAGACAACAGTAACGCAGAATGTTTCCAAGAAGCGCTACAGACACAACATAATGGAGTTTATGTTGTTTTGACATGATGTAACAAAACCGTCACTGACCTCTCGATACTTCGATTACGACAACGGCCGCTGTGATATTGAGGCGGCTGCGTAAAGAGAGCAAGGATTGATCGGTTGATCGATCTTAAATATGAATTTAACAAGGACTAACCGAGTGCTGCCTTCCGGGCTTCGTGATTACACTGGTTGTCGAGAAGCTGGTGGAGACAATAGGTAAAAGTGTGGATCACACCATACAGAATGTTACGATGAAGTGGCAAATGAATGATGGAATCCGAGGATCGATTCAACCAGTCTTGGTCATCCAATTCTGCTATCAGCTATAAACACAGTGTGTTCGGTGATAGTGTTCCTGCTGAGCGATCTTCGTCAGATGAAGTGTCACTGATTTTCAAAGCGTTAAAATACGATAGAGCCCCGGGTTTAGACCTACTTTTCGGAGCACTTTTACAAAATAATCCTAAGGAATTTTAAACCGAAGTTACCATACATCTCTGCTTCGCATATAGAACTGAAGAAGTATTTGGTGAGTTCCGCTTATTAGCCGTTATTATCATTCATACGAAGGTGGCATAACCTCAAATAGTAATCGTGACGGTAGTAGACATCTCACCATCGCATGCAAAATAACGACGATCTTCACAATATCTCAGTTTCTGAGACAAAGAATGATACAACTACGGGAAGAAAAGAATATTTCTTATACGACGTTTCATGTGCCAGGAATTCTTTTACCTTGGAAATTACACAGGAGACACGAAACATGAGTTCGCGGTAGTGAGTGACAAACAAGGCAGGTGATTTGTTTGCCTGCCTCCTCCTCCGATCTCTGTCCATCATCAGGGCTTCTCAGTGAAAGAAGTCAAATTTCTTAAACAAGTGCGTTTTTGTTGTGATTTTAGAGCAAATGTTAGTCAGCAAACATCTGCAGCATTCTCGGTTTTCAGTGACTTTTGTGAGAAGTGTTCAATTTTTGTCACCCCCTACAATTAAACGATAGAAGTCATCTCAGAAAGAACAGTGGAGTTTTCAGAAGCTCGGAGTGGAGTTACAACTGATACACAGTGTATGTGGACCATGTTGTAATACCAAGCTATAATTCGCATGGTACTTTTTAAATATCAAACCGATCAAGAAAGCTGAGTAGAACAAAGGGTGTGAACTTTCATCATGCAAAGTGTCATCACAAAATTGCATCATCCTTGAACCTATCTTTGATATTTTAGGTAGACTGCTTAATATCATTGATAGTTTCATTTATGTTGAGAATTTGATATCATCAATTTTAACAAAGGTGGGAATGCGTCCATTAACAGAGAAAAATTAGGAGTGTTTTGTGAAAATGTGCTATTCACGACACCGCGAATACGTTCGATCGCCGAGTAGAGAGAACTGGCTTGAACTCGGCCTCCATTTCCGGATGTGACCTGACACATGCGTGTCAAAGATGCAAATACGTTCTTGAAATCCAGCAGCATTTTTGTCTGCCTGTTACTCTGTGTCACGTGAGTTGGTTGTCTGAATGAAAAAACGGCCGTTGTCGCATACATAAAACAACCGATGAAAGACATTAAAAGTAGACAATCTGAGCTGGTTACAGTGTAGTTTGCATGCCCCTAAGGGTGTGTAGCAAAATGTAGTGATTAAATTAACTGACGATTGTGGGAGAAAACAGGCTGAACGATTGTTTCGACAGGAAACAGTGATTGTCAGTCAGTGGAGCAACCTGATAATTACTCACAAGGAAAATTGAATGGACGGTGAGATATGATAAACTGGTAGTGCCTAATGTGAGGTCGATAGCGCAGTAGCCAACACGGTCGCCTCAAGAAAGAGCAGATGGATTTCTAATCCCAGCCAAGGCAGGGATATACACTACTGACGAGCTCTGACGCGAGCAAAACTCGAGTCTAATGCTTCTTTCGAGAGAACCTAGTAAGAAAATATGTAGAAGCAAGACAGCCTTATGATACCGAAAAATGAAAAACACCTGTATGCTACTTCAATTTTTTGTGTAACAGTGATAAGTAATCAGGAAAATCAACCAAGCACAAAATACTCGACAGCAGGATAATAAAATAACAAGTCGATTTTGCTGACAGACGTGCTTTTAACGTCTCATTTCACGTTTTGATGTTTTCGTTGAACTAGAGTGACAGCATTTCATAACAAATCCTCAAGTAACTTGCAGCGATTGATCCTGTGTTCTCACGGCGAATTCATCTGTACTGCAAAAAATCGTAACATTAACATTCCTGAACATCAGTGATAAGTTACCCATAAAGATAAGTCCATTCGGGAAAAAATAACTCATAGGCCAAAAAGAAGTCATTAATCAGTGTCTTTACTCCACAACGTTCGTTTATTGCATTCTGTCAATTTTCGGTTACATTCACACACTTTTTCGTAGCAATCCACATGTTCCTCTTATAATTTCAAATCCCGTAGTCAACCCTGTGTGTACTTTCAAGTTTTAATTTCTCTTAACCTTTTTTAATATACCCATAACCAAAAGAAACACCACATGTCGAAGTTTTTCAGTGTCTGCTTTCAAGCTAATTGAAGTGGCGAATTCATCAGTTACTACCTCGGGAGAAAACCAAACAAATTTATGCTAATTTATCAGTTATCACCCTGCGAAAAAATCATAAACGTTTATGCCGATTTACGCCACTGTCTGGTTTCGACGTTAAGTATGGCTTTTAAAACTATTGAGCAACACTATAGCTTGCTACGGTGACCTATTTCTTTCCAGAATCAGTCATACACCAACTTCATACAAGAGCCTCCTGCTGATAATTTGGCGGAAAAAGTAGGCGTGTTTCATACTTACTTTGTGAAGTTGTGTTGATAGTTACAACATAATGCTGAACGATAACTATTTACCTCACTGTGTTTTACAAATATGTCTTGTGATTGGAGGGAGTTTCAGTGTTACCATAATAGTGCACTAAATCTGAACGAACATTTAACACCGGAAAAATTGGACGGAAGTCACAACCGCCAGAAATATTATACTTCATGAATGCACACAAACAACTAACAATTGACATTCCTTCAACACAAACTTTTATGACGGTAGCTGTGTTAAAATGCTGTGTGACCTTGGAATCCACGATTACTTCAGCATTAAGGAGAAATTAACTGAAAATATGTTATCTGGATAAGTTAAGCTATGTCTTCTCCGATAGTTGATATCAGCTTGCACGCCGGAAAATGCGGTTAACAGCTGACGATATCCGTGAATCACTTCGTCTATCACAGAGACAAAAATACTTTCATAACACTTACGGTTACCAAAAATGTGCACGTGAATTGTCGGTATCGCGAGGTTTCGACCATCTGGGAGCACTTTAAATCAGAAAATTAACGCTGTTCAAGCTTCAAATGAGGTAGTCATCCACTGGTACGTGCCTGTGTGTTTATTTTGGTGGTAATAAACAGAGAAACCATTAATAAATTTATGAAACAATCTCCTTCCGTAGGCACATCAAATTTGCTATTGAGCTTGAAGCAGTGAGCAGTAAGCTGTGACTTCTAGGTTGCAGAATACGCAGAAGAGTTGACGGTAACCTTGACACAGGTGAGCACAGAAAGGAGGCCCCTTCTAATAAGTGTTTTTCCTTTGGCTCAGAACACCCTACGTGCACCAAGCAAGCAGTTGTATCTAGTTTGTTTCATTGAACCTTGTCACTAACCAGTTTGGAGGACGAGCTATCAAAAGAATACAAGACTGTAAAGTCGACATTAAAAGCCAGCGGTTATTGTAGCAAGTTCCTACTTCTAATTCACCTACGTTGTAACAAGTTAAAGGGGCCCAAGAACTGGCCATCGACTATCGTTATTCCATAGAGAATGAGTACATTGGAGGAACGTAAGCAGGTCCTGAATTAGTATAATATAAGAGTGGCATTTAAAGCCACGAGCATGTTAAGGAATATTATTCCACTTAAAAGACAAACGAGCAGCTCTGGAGCAATCACACTCTGTTTACCGAATCAAATTTAGAGATTGCCAAACGTCACACACTGGACAAACCGCCCGGAAGCTTGAAGTATGGACTAGGGAAGAAGTGAAATGTAGTTAGAAACCTCCTACGGACGCTCAACAAATCCGGGAATTAGAACATGATTCAGCCATTGCTGCATACGCGATCTTCAACTAGCTTCAAGTTGACTTCGACCTTCGGACTAAGCTAAAAAAAATAGTGGTTTTCGTAACCACAAAACGTCTAATGGCAGAGGTCGTGCTGATCGCTAATACACCACAAGTGGTGAATTGACCCGATAGCCCAGAAATGTCAGTTGTCCGGCAGGATATAGTGGGTGGACAACAGTGACTCGTGTAGAAAAGGTTTATGGCACCCCTGTCACCAACCTCATCCCAAACACTACGCGTATGCAGATTAAGCACAGACACACGCAGATGTACGCACACAACACAATAACCCCATATCCCTGTCTGCACCTCTGATCGTCACGTGGTTACCTCAGGTGAAACATAACCCAAACATCCTATTGGTTGCCCATTAGCACAGCGCACGTTAAATCCACCAACATGCCAGTTGATGACTACCTCATTTAGAGCTTGTAAAACGTTAATTTTCTTTTTTGAATAGCTTGATAAAGGCTCTCCGAGAAAGTGGAAGCGTTGCGAAACAGAAAACTTTTGGCTTCAATTCGTTGTGGCTTAACCAAGGACTTGCGTAATGGTGAGCATCAGCACAACACAACCATATCCGTTCTGCTTACACTTCGGAAGTACTAAAATTGTACAGAATCCCCGCGCTAGATATTGTCGGAGGATAGTGTGCCTCTAGAAACAGATATATGCTTCGAGCTTACCTGTTAAGTCACGAGCTTCACGGACTTACATTTAACATAAAGATTTTGACTCGTTCGCATTGAATGAATAGACCTTAATGTCGTGTGCTTTTGATTAGAAATGTTAAGCTAAATTTCCCTTGAGTTGTCACATCGATTACAGTACAGTATTACAAACTACAGCCGACGTTGCTCTAAATATTCATCGACACCGGCAGTGGGGATAATCTGTTGCAAACCAATTCCTTTTATTGATGTATTCAAGAGTTGATTGTGTCTATTTTCAATTTTGCTTCTGCATTGGCTGAGTCTGTTATAAATAACAAAGTAGGGTTAGATTTTCAATTCAGGTAATCCAAATGAGTTGTTTACTTCTCTTGGATATTAACCTGTGGTCCATCGTCTATCTAAAGGAAACTTGGTTTCTTGCATGAACGTGATGTGCATAGTTTGTTATTGGTGACATATTTTGGCATTTTCGTTTTCTTCCGAATACTTCCCCCAGTATTAACAAATCGTCTCAATTGGTTGCCTCGAGCGTGTTAGTTAATACGCTTATAGATTGTTTGCTGAAACGACAAAAGTGAAATTTTGTTCCCTCGTGATTTCGTCCACTTTTGTTCAGTGTCCATCAAAATGTTGATAGAGTATATGATGGTTGTGCTTACAATGCTAAAGTACCAGTTACACAATGAAACACTTGGTCTAGTTTGGTTAACGATAACCACCGACCATCAGTCCACTCACGAAATCACAATCAAGCGACAAAGATCACAATAGATGATATATCCTTACAACGATTATCATTGTATATCCAATGCTTTTGAAAAGGTGTACACATTCAAATCGTGTTACTTATTGCCATTGACGTTCCACGGATGACGCCTTGAATTGCCTTTTCCTAGAAGCTTGGTCATGCACACCAGATCATCAGATCAGCAGTCAGACTACAGTCCGGACCACAGCGCAGTTCCTAATGGAAACACTGACATGCTCTTTCAAATAAGCGGATCTGATACTCAGCAGCTTTTTGTAAACGTGTTGAACACATACCATAGTAGTGAGTAGTATGGTAAATTCATCAGTCGGAAAGAGCTCCACATATGAAAACCTGCGGCTTCGAGTGAACTTGAATCAGCGACAAAAATCGCTACCAGCTTTGCCTTATGCGCTCTATTGCATTTAAAATAGCCAGCTGTCTACTTCACTGATCAGAATCCCTAGATAAGTTTCAGGACACAACTCTATTTCCGTTTGTTGTTGTTCAGCCTCCAGGCAGTTTTTCGGAACTTGTTCCTATGGATTTTTATAAACAGCTTTGGGGTAGAAAGTCCGGAGTTAATCTTCCCGGACGTCTCGTTAGTTGGTCGTATCGTGAAAATGAAGTAGTTTAAATCAAAATTCATACGGCTAGTTAAGGTCAGCTAATTTGAACATTTATAGTTTCACTTCCTAAAAATCTTTGTAAACAATCTTTTATGGTTTTCAAACACTAGGGTTGAAAAAAAGCTCTCAAAGTGGCAGTCTAAAAGTTGTCCAAGTCTTACCTCAAGCTTGACATGGCCTACTCATGCTCAGTTCAGACGACGTATACTTTCTGTTTTACGTTGAAGGTCGTTTTCAGTTCAGCATTATCTATTTTTCTTTTTATGGACGTATGTACAATCCTCACGTGTTTTGTTGCTCTTCGCTAATTGTTTCCACACATTCGCTCCAGGGTTTCACATTTCGTCTAGACTCTACATGCGTCTGTTTGACGGCGGTGTTTTCTAATCTCACCGAAGTAATTGGATTTCGGCGTCCCAAAAGTCAGCTGTTTGCGTAAGAACCCATTTCCGATTATGTTTGTTCTCTTCATAACAGTCTTTCTGGAGGCCTTCAGCTACTAAGTCGCAAACAGGAGTACGTTATTCTGTTTTTCACTTTTCAGTATAACTCGCCCTAAACCTGAAATGGTAAAAATGAGCCGACTATAAATACTCCACACACGGATAGTTTTTTCTGTCGAGCACCTGAAAGTGTCGATGCAGACTATTACCTCTATGAGCTGCACGAAGTAATTTCCGAGATTGGGTCGACTTAATTATCTCAATGGACAATATCAATTAAGGAATTCAGACCATCAGTCCACAGAAGACACTTTTTGTGAGATGCGCGAAGTGTTTTTCCGTCACGTTCATTCCTGTCAAACTATTGTTGCGTTTATGTTTGCATTCTTACCTCCCTAATTAACTCGGATACACAACTCAAAACTGCACAGAAAATGCTAATATAATTAGCACTTAGATGGAACCTTATCTAAACCTCTGGGTGTGACAAAACGAGCATACAAACGTGGAGTAGTCGAGAACAGAGGTGATGAACTGAATGAGTAGCATTGTCACCGAGAACTGGTGAGGCAATACGCCCGGTGATCAACATACAATGCGGAGTCATCTGTTGGAGTTAACAGGAGAGTTAAGTATCTGCTCTCGAGACTATCGGGCGACCTGATAATTTATTCGTGCCTAATGTGAGGTCGGTGGCGCAGCGATAAACATGGTTGCCCCATTAAAGCGTGGTAAATGTTTAAATCCTGGCTGTGGCAAGGATATGCACTACTGACGAGCTCTGATGAGTGAAACTCGGTCTAGTGTTTACCTTCGAAACAGGCTAGCTGGAAAGTCTAAGTGCGAATGCTGCAACCAAATACCAGTGTTGTTCAATTCGAAACATACAAGTCTTCTGTAATATAACTTCACGCCGGGGCAAGCAAGTACAGCGCCGGTGAACGATTGTACGAGAAAAATTCCGAATTATTATTCCTGTTCGCCAGATACACGCCGTCAGTATTCTTGGATGGCGGAACTACTGGCAAACTCCAGGAAGGTTTACATTTGACCATTTCAGATGAACTACTGGCCCTTTCCAAAGAGTTTGGTTCGATTGGCAGACCCATCATAAAAATTGACGGCCACGTTTGCCAGTTGTCCCTATAATGAGGGGCATAAAACTGACGCAAGTTCAAAGCATTTAAACAATGCACATGTTTGTTATCTAAAAGTGGTCAAATAATAACCACAAGTATACCACCTTGAACAAAGCGTATACATAACTTGTGGCCTAATTGGTATAAATTCCTTATAACTAAACACCACAGAACAGGCTGGATCGTAGTCTCTCCAGTGAGTTGAAATCCGGTCATTCTTAGACCACCCGAGGATACTGGTGGGGATTGGGACTGGCTGATTCCGTCTACTTTTCTCCTACCATTCCGAGTGTAGTCAATTAAGCAGCGTTCTTGCCAGGAAATGATATTACTCCAAATACCGAAACCGTGGCACCGTGATCGATCACGACATGAGTGGTAGGCAACGGCGATCGCAGGGCCTGAAAAAAACGTTTCTCTGTGCATAACAGTCGATCATTCATCTGAATTCCTCTCGCCTCAGCTGTGGCTGGAATTCGGTATCTCATAACTTCTGAGTGGCTAACTTTCACTCGGTAAATTAGAACGAACTGAAACATCGGCTTAGCAGTTATGCCCTAATCGACAAGATATATCGCAACTGCGCTGACAATTACCTTGGTGACTCCATGGTGGCTGATGCTCACGGATGCGCTCAAGTAGGCACCTGGTAAGGCGACCTTTGTCACTAGTTTCAAACGAATAGAAAAAATCCACAGAAATGGATCTTTCATCCTTTAGCTGTAGACAGATGACTGAAGTAGAATCGATAAAGATATATATCATTTGGCAGCACACAAAATTCTGTGGACAATCGTGCTGAGTCTCCTAGTGGCTGCTTCAACATCCACGTCACCTTTGAATGACAACAAACCATACACTACTTTGTCCTCCACTAGAGCCACCTTGTCCTCTTCCACGCAACGGTGAGTGATCTTTCCCACAGATCATGCCGAAAGGCAACTTTTTAAGAATGTTTTAAGCAGTGAAAGCAATTCACCAGAAATCGTATCCATACCCTGATGGCTGTATGAATCATACAGTTTACGAGATTATTTTTTATCAGAAGTATGGTCGAATGGAGCGCAAGCAACCGAGGCTTACATGAAGCATGCTGCTGGAGAAGTCTTCAAAATGTTATGCAACTCAGGGTTACGTGCTGCCTTAATGAACCCAAACTGACATTATAAATGCCACACCGTGAATAGTTGTGACAATGACTTCTCTTCTGTCACTAAAATCCACCCTTAGCTTATCATATACGCATATATGTACACACACATGTGACTACAGACTTGCATCTAGACTAAATCTCATAAATTTTGCCAAGCTGTATTGTTGCCAATCTTTTCATTGACATTTGAGTTTTTTCCACACTGTACCATTACTTCATTAAACGGCAATAGTCCATCCGCCCGAGCAAACTGTAACTTGACAAGAATTGTTTGCTCCAGCGGGCCCGACTTAGAAAACCACTACAGTTCCTTCTACGTCTGTTCAGTTGTCCCACTCATGAATACAGTTTTGACGACAACAATACAGATGGCTATGTTAAAAACAGTATTCTAACTTGTTTTGCACACTTAATTTGCTTGTGAACGTTTCATTCCATAACCGTTCTGTCTTACTAGAAGTCCCTATGGACATCATTAAGTGTACCTATTCGCTCCCTAAAGTTGACTTTGTATTGTCAGCAAAAAGCGATAGGATCGCATAGTAAACTTATTCTGTCACTGTACGCTGTGGCCCTTTTTGTTCCTAAAATTCACGTAGTGAATTTTTGGCGTCAGTTTGCATATGTGCATCAACGAACGTCTATCTACGCTTGTTGCACCGTGCAACTACTGGACATTAATTTTCAGTTGTGAGTTTTATGGAACTTTTGGTTATAATGTAAACAAGACATTTGTAAGCCGGTGATTGAGAGCAATCAGAAACAATACTCTCTCCTATATGAGAGGTTGTTAGCGGCCTTTAATTCAGTTCGGTTATGCCAACTTTTTACAACTTATTGCAATGTAAAATAAACTGTTCAAATTACTTCGAGAAAATTCACAAAGTTGGGCATCAGTGAATGCTTACATATTTTTCGGTTTAACCGACTGTTTTACTCTGTTTGCAAACTGAAAGTGTTCAAAATATCTATATCTTTAGATGCTTTCATATTCTGTATAAGTGAACTTACCTGATACTCACGAGAGGCGACCGGCCCAAAAGGTTTATGAACAGGGGCGGTGTTTCATGTGTGGTTTGAGGACACCGTAGAGGTCGTTTTGCGGAGGCAGTTACATAATGAAAAATGACACAATATCACCAATCAATCCGAGATGTTAACAACAAATTTATCGTAATGGAATCCACGCAGATTAATGGATAAGTATGTTTTTCACAATCTCAATTATGGTTTTAAAACCCACGTAAATACCGCAAAACGTTATCAGTACACGCTGAGTTACTGAGGAATATAGTGTCCGTATATCAAGTAAACTAGTCCACGCGTACTGACATTTTGCATTTACAAATAAGTAACCGAATCTTCACTTTCTGTTAATCGTCAAGGTGATAGCTCACATTACTTTCCGGAAATCGTCTAATCTGGCATATTTTGGAGCTATTTAGGAAGAGGGTTAGTTAAAAACAACTTACCACTTTACATATCTCTGTCCAACCCTTGATGTTGTTGGCTTTAATGAGACAGAAAGAAAAGTCAATATTGTGAACAAACACCATCGGAATCGTAAGCTTAATAAACCTGAGGCAAGCTATTCTGTGTAGGTGTCTCTGGAACTCAGGATTTCTCCTCACACTGCTACCGAAGAATTACTGCAAACATCAGTGAGCCATAAATTTTGACATTAAGTTTGCCATCTCGTTGCAAGCAGTTATAAATCGTTAGATTAACGACTAAACCAGACAGTTAGTTGTGCAAAACACTTTTCACATAACAGCCATACAGGTTACGAGATGGGTGTGCGTTTGTCTTTTTTTCAGGAGATCAAACAACTCTCGGGCATTCAACGCAACTCTCATCTAACAGACGTAACTCACAGTTCGTATTTCGCAATTTCAGCGACAAAGTGCCTTTTTTTCAGGCAAAGTAAATAGACAGGTTTTCAGGTGATCATCACCTACCTTGAGAAATCTGACCGTAGATTAATACATAACTTCTGACTGATATGAACAACGGTACCGCTGATATGACAATTTCTAAATTTGTCCGTCAGCATATAGTTCGATCGGCAATGGAAGCAGCTGCAATGGCTTGCGTGAAACCGACGGGCCAAGTGGTAAAATCAACAACAAACAGGTTGTCGTACAAATCACAATGCAATTAACTTCAATGAGTAAATTCGCAAAGTAGATTGAACCGATCATGGAAGGTTGCTGCGAATGCATTTTGAACTGATGAAAATTTTAAATGAAGAGTAAGCATCAAGGAATAATGACATTGAGACTAGAAACTGAACGGTCGCTATCCCCAATTCTTTTTAGACTGAACACCAGAGAGAGATTGAAGTTAGATTGTGTGGTCTATACTACATCTTACTTAGCCAGGTTGTTAACATACTATATCGGTGATTACCCTACCTAGTTACCAATAAGTTAAAGAGCGTTACTTATGAAATTCGGCAAGAAAATATGTCAGCATCTCAATGTAATATCCCCTTGACTGTCCATCTACTACTGAGAGAGTGTAAGGTAACGTGAACGATCTTTCATCTGGGTTAAAGTCACCGCGATGTTCACCATATGCAGAATAAAACAGACCCTTGACCGCTACATGAGTAACCTTGCCACATTATCGTACACTTGTTGGGATGATGCAAATATGTAACGCACAGCCGCCTCTTCAATTAAGACGGCAAAGTGGCCTGTGACTGAGAGAGTCCTATGAAACTACGTGATCTTCGTCTCGTTATTGCACACTAGCAGCAAAGCTCTAAAAATTGTGATGTTTGTTACGAGAACAACAGCAATGGCAGTGGTCCCAGCACGAAACTACGCCACAAAATTCCTATGTATAGCACTGACTTTAACAAAACATTAACGTCGTACGCAGATTTACAACAATATTTAAAAACTGAGCGTAGAACTACTTTAGACGAATCGAAAGCCTAGAACAGACAACGGTAAATGATTCATCTTCCTCTCAAGTATTTCATCCATCTTCTAGCAGCAACCAGCAAACTGGCCGTTTATTTCGAAGTTCATAGTCATTGTTTCAAAAGTTTTCAACCCAAACCTGGTAGATGAGCAGCAGTATGTAATTTAAATCAACCATGGCAGTAGAGACAACAGAAAATGGAGCGAGTCACCTATAGGCAGATGGCTCGTAATGATAAGACTTGTTAAGGGGGACTGAAATGACACAAAAGGTTTTTGTTGCTTGTGGCCACAGAAGGACCAGTCAATTCATCTAGTGGGTTGGATATTATTTTGGCATACTATCTTAATACAACTTCAGTGGACTGAATAAATTTTAGACGATTCCACGGTACCTACCAGCCTTCTGAGTCAATCAGTAGTGTGAAACCAATTTGTTTTGGGACGGACAGAATTTCAGAAACATCGCTGAATCAGTTGGCAAGTTTTTATTCACAGTAAAGAAAGGTTTGAAAGGCCCTTTTTCTAAAGCACTTGGCACTTAGCTCCATAAAGCGCCAAACATACCGGTTCATCTCAGAGGGTGATTTTCTTCGTGTTGCTGTTGGCAAGTTTCAGAGTGAGTTGTTCAGTCCAGTTGGCTTAATCTCCAAATAAACGATCTGAATTCTATAAGTGATTGTTGGAAAGTTAATGGTTTACACCGAGTACAAGCTCCTTATTCACAACGTTTTTTCTGTGGTTTTGGAGCAAGCACAGGGAGTTCCAACAAGTTGATTGAGCACCTGTTAAGGGACTCCGGAAGAGTCGCAAATTTCGTGACCGCTCTTCTGTGTTAAATGATCACTGCGAAATTGTTGTGTACCTATAACCGAAAAATTTGCTTTTGTGCAGGGTGCTTTACAATACGTTCAGTGACTGTAATGAAGTGTTCACTTGGGATTAACCGGTAAAAAACTGTAACGTGTGACTACATACCACTCAAATCTCTGCTCCATTTTAATGTTGGTAACACCATCCATCATTTCATGTTGATTTTGTCCAGCTATTTGTTCCAGTGGGTACATCTGAGACATAGTCAGAATACTGAACAAAATCCAATGTGCTTCTGATGTTGTTTGACTTGCTTACAAGAAACCACTTTCGAAAAAGCTATATCCACAAGAAGCCGGGAAAAGATCTGCTTAGAGTTCAATGGCAAAAGTGTTCCCAGCCCTCTTCTTCCACCTCCTTACGACTAGTAATAGTTTTCAGTTGGCAAACAGTGGAAGACTCTTTGCTACCACGTAATTCTCAACTGCCTGGATCGGTATTGATGACAGTTACGAATTTTATGACATGTTCTTCATCCTCTATGCGAACAACCATACTAAAAGGTGATTGAGTGGGCACCATTGAGGTGCTAATTTATATAGCCGTTGAATCGATTCACTTACAGTACATGCTACAACGGCAAAACTATTAAGGGACTTATGCTATAGTGTGACACTCATGGTTACCTGTATTGAAAGCCACATCCGAACTAACAGAATACACTGAATGGCAAACATTGAATAAGTTTACTACTAGTTCAACAAGTACGAATGAAGTTGAACAGTTTGGGCGTCGTGTATAACATACTATTGATAAACAGATTGGGAATAACACAATGTTACGATTTCGATTACAACACTTCTGAGGAAAGCCACCCGAGGTGGTTGAAACGTAGAATGTTACAATTTGCCCGTAACGTTGTGTTATTCTCAATCTGTTTGTTCAACGAGCTAATTTTGTGTGATGCTGCAACATACACGGTCAGTCAGAGAGCCTGTTTATACTGTAATTGGTATTGTTGGAGTAGAAGTACTCCTATTCTTTGTTCTAATTTGGTACGTTTGATAAACAACTGGGCTCAGAACATTTCACTGTTCAACGATGATGTTTCGTGTAAGATGTTTGATTTCTGACACCAGTACAAATTTTGGTATGCACCCATGTTATTGATTTGCACATCGTGGAGGTAGAACTTCTAAAGAAGTTGTGTCATTAGAGACGTAATAACTTTGAAGATCTATGGCCTACTATCTTTTGCATGACCCTGGCCACGGGAACTAAAATGGGACAGTAGCAATGAGGCACTTTTGTTCGAGATTAGTGCTACCACTGAGGTTTACCAAGAATAACTGAACCCTGACAGATAAGCATTTGGATCGGTTCGAATTATACGTTGAGCCACGACTACCCACAGTTAGTTACATTATTTCAATAATGTACATAGACGCCAGTTATTGAAAGAGAGTGAACTGATGGTTGAACCCGTTTCGTAAACAGAAAGGTTTTCTACTCGCATCCCAAACAGAATAAACTCAGGCGTGCCTGGGAAATATACTTGATCACATAGATGTTTTTCGAAATAATGCAGTCATGTAATTTGAAACCAAGCACATCCGGCTCATGTTCACAGTTTTCGCATCATTGTTTGATTGATAACTAGGTCACGTATCACTTAAGAATAATCGGTGTCGATGAAACCTGAGATCAATGCCTGAAACAACCACCGATAAACAAATGTTCTCCAGTGCATTGAACACCTCAAAAACGTATGTGATAATTTTGAATCTACCCATTACACTCTACATTAATGAGGAATGTGTTGGCCACTAGTCAAATCTGAGGTTCATTGTAACAAAAACCATGAAAGCGGTAAGACTATAGTAAACGATCTTTTGAGTTAAAAAGCTAATTATGGATAATAATTGACGGACAAAGACGACGGATTCTAAAATAGACTTTGATAACTTAATGCAATAACGGAGAGTCAATATGAGGCGAGATCCTGAGTAAGACAGCAAGTGCTACAAAAAATCTGAATGATAGACTTAACCAACAGAATCTGCAGTGCAATTTAGTTTACACTAATCTACTCAAGTTGGCTTTTGTTCAGTCAATAACTTCTAAAACACTGGTTTAACTTCAGTGAAAAGGCAAAGACCATGAGCAGGAAACAGACTGATGAACATAAGAGAAAGATCGTGTACCCGATTAAGCTCGGCGCTGTATACTAGTTCCCACGTGAACTTATCATTTCAGTCAGTACTCCTCTAGAACTAAGCTTTGATTATAGCCAGCTAGTTTGTATATCATTCCAATTTTGGCAATATGTGTGAAGACAGAATCATGATGTTTTCTTCAAGGTTTTTTATATATAAAGTTGAAATAGTGTGCGGTCTCAGGAATTTTTCTGCTGCTTGGAATACGGGTGTAGTAGAGTAATTATCACAATGATGGCGCAGCAAATAGTTCTTTCACTAGGTTGGGGTGCAGAGAATACAGTTTCCTTTCCTACCGAGCTGGTGGGAGTGGAATATAAAGCAGTGCTAAAAGGAATTGTTACGGTCAGGTAATTGGATTTGCTAACTTCGTCCACCACTGGAGTTTCAATGAATGAAACACACTGGTACTAAATTCACTTACACTGAGGACTGATAGTCGACTCGAATTTGCTGAGCAGTTTGTAGAGAGGTGTCTCTTCTAATGAAATATCGTACGAATGACTCCAGAATATACAGTAGCGGGCCTTTGGTTTTTATGTTATAAATTCTGTTCACGAACTCGTAGTAATGCTGATGCTCTGAAGGTCTGCCGTTTTGTTCTGTCCAAGGAACGTCTGAAAATTGTCCGTCGGTGTTAGA
This sequence comes from Paragonimus westermani, assembly GCA_008508345.1. Taxonomy (NCBI): domain Eukaryota; kingdom Metazoa; phylum Platyhelminthes; class Trematoda; order Plagiorchiida; family Troglotrematidae; genus Paragonimus; species Paragonimus westermani. The sequence continues at coordinate 24,678 of QNGE01003328.1, read as the reverse complement.
ACGTGACAAGCAGCACATTCTTTTGTTGAAAGGTTTGGCAAAATACTCGTATATTCGACTGTGGCAACAAAATCTTCATTCTGCTTGCTAATCTAAGCGTTTATGCTAGTCATTTGGGTGCATAAAAAAGACATTTCCAAGGAACTGAAAACGCCGTGTTAACTGTTTTCATGCATTGAGTTTGAGTTAACTGACTTACACATTCGGCCCTTTTAAGTGCTAACCTTTTGCTTGTTCCTACTAACCAAGATGGGCCTCTTGTGCTTTCAGTTTGATGGGCATTTCATTCACATATAGAATCCACGTATGGTTTACTTATAGAAGGCAAGGTTAAGCTAGATAGGTTTGCGACAGACTGAATGGCAGGAATGAAAAGTAGTTTTTCATTTTGTGCATGACAGTCAGATCGCTTTTGCATCTTTCACAATAAAATAGATATCAGAACCATTCATACCTAAGCGACTGAGGTCTAGCACACGTCAAGTTATCTTCACTGATCACCGTACCTAGCTAACTAAAAACGATACATGATGCGTGTAAAGGCCCTAAATTTCGGACTGCCTTCGTGTAGTTGTGAGCCGCACAAAGTTTCATGGAGAAAACACATTTACTGTAGAAAAGATCGCAAATGCTGACCGTCTATCTTACTACAAAAGCAAAAACGGTCTTCACTTTAACAGAAGATCTACTACCTGGAAATGAAGCATACTGGTTTAGAAGTATATATCAACGCACCTGAAATAACCACATCACTATAACAGCACAATACGAAGATCATCCCGTCATATGAAAAGAATATTTGCAGTTTACAATCGAAATGAAATAAATGTTGATTACAAGGCAGAGACAAAAGTTTAAGTTCAATACGAAACACTCTTGAATGTGTACAACTGACGTAAGGTTTTTTGTTGAAGCTGTACGTCGAAGTCATCTTGGTACGGGTAAAACTTACCTCGAAAACGTTCTTACTAAATGTAAGTCTCACAGTCAGTGAAGTGAAAGAACGGTTCCATGCTTGGAAACAGAATATATACATTCTTGTGGTTGTACAACGATATTATTAGTGATTACGTTTTAATCCAGTTTCGGCAACTATCAAGGAATGGAAGCGCTAATGTCCAGTTTGTAACGATTGATACGGTGTGAGTGTAGTTTGTGGCAAACGTGTAAACAATGAGTCCACAACAAACTGGTTGCTGGATCTACAAACTTGGAAGTTGCAACAGGTAGTTGTGGTCAGCAATACAATCTACTGTTGCGTACATAAATCCTGCAATTAACCGATGTGATACACAGTTCGAACCGACATTCTAAGACAGATACAAGTAGAAAAATGAATTCAAAACAAACTGATGGAAATACATGGTTGGGATGAGTTGTATGTTTTTTGACCATCATCGGCTTAGGTTATTAGTGTCAGCATGAAAAAATCATGGGTCATTAGTGTAAAATTAGAGTATATGTATAGACCTAAGAGGTGGTTATGCCGTCGCAGAAGTTACTGCTTTGTAATTAGAGACAAATGATCAATAACCTTCTTCACACAAGTCTCACTTGTGACAGCAGATAATCAAAGATCGTTTTAAATGTGTCACACTATTGCCGCTTACTACTACGGAGTAGCACATACGCTGATACTGTTCATTTATCCATGTACACACTAGATTTTCATCGTGTCTAGATTAGTTCCACTTAGTCAAAAAGTATAATTCTGTTCAAGCTATTCCTTGTGTGCCATCGACTGTAATCATGTTAACTCATAAAGTATACCAGGAAATCTGTTTAACAGAAGTACGAAATACAAGACGCTCGACAGAAACCTTCACTATCGGATTGTTTACCGTGCCTCTTGCACCGCATTACCAGACTATGTTTTCGATGTTTTTTAAACCAACATCTATCTTTTAGTTTTGCGAGGTGAAATATTGAGGCCGATCGTCGAGGGTTTGGTGAAATTGCAACGTTTTGGTTAGAAGATACAGAATTGTTGTGTTTGCTGTAACGTTTACTACCAGCCAGTCACCAGTTGATGTGACGAACGCGATTGTCCAGTCGTGTAAACATGATAAAATATGACTCATCATCCTAGATTCATTCTGTGATCGACACGCTAACGAAGTGACTGTGCTATACAATGCTTCAAATGAGTCGGTGGCATATCATCTGGAACTGATGTAATAATCAAACAAACTTAGCCAAAGAGTTAGGCCGATTGGTAACAATGAATAGAATAGAGTTAAGTGATCTGTGAGGTTTATTACTCAATTTTATATGAACTAAGAAATAAAAATCACAAATGAGATGAAAAAAATAACCAAGCATGTGCAGATAGAAGCATCGTTCCAGGGCTTTTTTCATGAACAAAAGCTAAATTAACTTACTGTAATCGTTCAATACTTCACATCACGTTCCCTTTCTTCATGTTCATTTTATCTTACCAGAACTGAGTTTTCGTTTAAGTAGAAACCAGATGCTGATTTGAATTCTTTCGTGCCGATAGATTCATGAAAACACTTGAATACACTGGATGGTTTCTTATGTTCAATACTAGCAAGTGTGGAGTGGTTGTAGCTGTCAGTCTTAATTCGAGCCCCGTTTACCGGCAGGTCAGATGGAACTCCATAGGGCACTACTCGTGACCTCCTAGATCTCATCAATATGACAAATCATTTTTGTGACGCAGAGGACGCAACATACCTACCAGCTTCTAGTGCCCATAGCTGAAGACGACTGCAGTACAGATACCATAACTCTATCGCAATAATTGTTCTCCCAGTTGACGACCGAGTGCCACTAATTGCTTCACCTATGTACGAGTCATAACCTAGTTAGATGACACGGAAAATTTATAAAAGATATTTATGGCTTTTTAACCAGCCGGACTGTTTTGTCCAGCAGTATTGTTGAACTATCCTTCGTGTCCTAACGCTGTTGTATGGAGCGCTCAACTTCGATCCATCTTTTGCAGTAAGTAATAACTGGTGAGAGTAACAGTTAGTACAATGACTATAGATCAAGCATGCAATTTACTTTTAAATCTGTTGAAAAAATTTGGTGAAAGGGGACAGTTGTATTTCAGATGTTTTTAGTTATAGAACAAAAGGACAACCCCCATACGATAAGTGACGTGTTTTATGCAAGCTAGGTGCATGGTTTGACGGTTTTTATTTGTACGTAATATGACATTAGTTTGTACAGAAACTGACAAGAAAATACCAAAAGCACGCGGTGATCACATCAAAAAATTAAACGCTGGCGACGGGTTGGGAAATGGCGGACAAGCTGATTGACCCAAGAATGACGTCTATGCGTGAAAAGAGAGCGCATCAACAATTAAATGGCCAATTTGTAGTTCAGTCAATCAGTTGTTCTCGTGAACTCCGATTTACCGTGCTCCATCACAGAAGGCACCTGGAATAGATCTCATTGCCGACTGGAAAATAAGTGGAAGAGTAAATGCAAAGCACGACGTGTTCATTGCAAATTTCGTGAAGTGTAAATTATTTCAGAAGAAGCACTATGTACACCGTACTTTAATGTGTTCATGAACTAAAAATCTGATAGTGAATTTGCCTCCAGTAAACTGTAGACTGAAATTCGATGTTTCAGTAAACAGCAGCCGACGTGGAAGTAACCTTGACAAAAAATCTAAATTGTATCCACTGAGATTACAATTCATTTTCTAAGTGGGTCGCTTCGCAAGGACTTCCCTCTCGGTGAGTAGAGAAGATTGTTTTTGTAAGTCAGTCCCAGGCGTCGATCTTAAAATCGATTCAATGTGCAAAATTCAACAGATTAGGAGAATCCTCTGAATGTTGTGAATAATACGGTCAAACATTAAACCTGGTGAAACGTAACGGTTTAATTACACAATAGAGAACTGTCTGGCAAAAAAGGGACACGGTTGTGACGAGGGTATACTGACTTGTTCTGAAAACTGACGAGAGCTTCATAGCACTCGAGTTTTTACCTATTTAAAATTGGGAAAGTGTGCACCTGAATGGCACGGTGGGCCTTTTTTTTAAATATGGCAAAACGCGATCATGTTAACTTGTGCGCATCTTTGCTTAATGCAATCTGTACGAATCACACCTTAGCTTCCAAGACTTGTTACGTGAGAGCAATTATCATCATGGCTGTGGTTTGGGACTGTTAGTCTAGAGAGACGAGCTGAAAAATACTTAGGCGGGGTAGACAATAGGGATTGTTCGAAAATTCCGGTTGTGGCTTCAGTATAACACAAAGGTATGAATAATTTGTCTTGACAAAAAAATACTCTCACTTCTTCTGTCTGGGCTATCTATAATCTACCGTTTTTGAGATCGTTGCTGATTTAAATGCGGATTTTACTTATTGCAGGTTTCATCCATCTAAAAGACGCGAATCCAACCCTATTACAAACAGTTTTAGGAGTTTCCTCATGTCACTGGTAAAACATGGTTCAGTTCTTCTGTGTATACACGTAGCTTGTGATGCCTTTGCAAATCACTTCAATATACAATGGAAAGTTGCAGACAGAGATGTTTGCGGAACAAGCTTACCTTCCGAAAACTTGTTTGTGAGAACTATGCAGTCCTAAAAAGAGCAGTCACTATATGATAAACGATGAGTGGTGTCCAATATGGCACTGACGAAGGATCAAGGGACAAGGAATTTGAAAAACCTTTGAAGTTTAGCCAATGTGATGGGTATAAGTGAAGGTCGCGTGGTTTGTATGGAAGTTAGCTACGGTTCAGATCAAGGTTGAAAAGAATGGTAGAGGATGAAAATGAGGCGTATGAACACCTGATCACTTTGGTTTGGTTTCTGATAAATGATTAATTGTGTAATGTTTCTGTGTGCCGTACTTCACATAGTTGAACAGTATTGTGGGCATACGATACGGTAGAATCATGACCTTTTACGGTCATTCCAAAAGTGTTGTAACCAGAGGAAAATAGCGTTAGACCAAACGGGTATTTAGATAATTTCACTACTGTTCAAGAAGGTTGTGGTATTATTTTACGGATCGTATCGATTACTTGTACACCCTAAAAGTTTCATGCTGATTGCCGGCTTTAGATAATGCTTGTGACATCCTACACTAAAGATGTGTGCATCATTCCATCTGAAAAGCTTCGATACAAAATTGAGCTCTGTTGGAAGGAACAGGTCGTTGCTATTTAATTAAACATAGTGCAGTTGGCATGCATACGAAAACCCCTCTAGGTTTGCATACTATAATTTGTGTAACTCTGCTTGCCAAATACGTTGTCTTGAGACATGATATAGAGTGGCATGTTAAACCAAAGTGGTATGTACGTTTTACATGTTTTGGACAGCAAAGCTTTATATCTCACTCCAGGTATGTGTTCTGATAACATACTTCAGTAATTCAAACCTTCGAGTGCAATTCCCACCTGAAAACTTTTATGACATGGGATTGTAGAAAGGTTGTGCAGACAGTGGAATCGATCGCCAGAAAACGTCGCAAAAACAACACGGAAACAGCTGACGATAATCAATTCTCCATCCTAAGCTACTCTAATTCCTTGCCTGCTCTCAGCAATTGAAACTTTAAGTGTGTGAAGTGACAGGTGGTTGCGCGGGTATAACTTGACAGACAAAAACATTGATTGTTTTGACGCCTCAATTTTCATGTTTTGCCAAGAACAAGTTGGTACATAAACCGCCAGTAAAAACGTTCTACACATCGTAACAATGGTAGTTATCTACACCACCTGTCTAGCCTATTCAAAGCATTCAGCATTGTATCATACTTACTTAACTTTGGATAAAAGGTTTTTACACCAAGCAAGAAACTTTCTGTTAAACTTGCCTCTTTACGATCATCTACAAATCTCATGCTTATTTGTTAGCACAAACAAGGGGTCTTTATCAAGATATTGTGAACATAAGTTTATCACCCGAATTTCGGTGAAAGCTTAAACCTTCCCAGTTTGTTGACAGACAAAAGCGTAATATTCACCAGCATGTTTGATAAATGGGTTCATTTACTGGAGATTATAGTGGGCCATGCTGTTTAGTTCTTAAGCAAATGTCTACTCCTCCCAATCTGCTCCGTTAACATCCCAGATTTATGTTCGCACTGGAGATTTCAAAAGACACCAGTTGAGGCCCGAATGCTTCGAATGACTTGATCTATGTTCACTAACTAAAATAAAGTGAATAGCCTTCAATTATCCTTTGAGTTAGGTGCGCATATTTAAATTTATAAACTGGTATTATTACATTTGTTTTCACTGGAATAAAGTAGGAACCAGCTGACTCTGCTCTAATGCGGCTAATCGTCATCTGCCTCGGAATTTATTATAACTGATCAAGTTGTCAGCTGAAAATCACGAGAATTTTGTTTCCTTCATGCCTTACTTTTGTAACGGAGGCGAATTGTACGTTACCGTCAAAAATTTCGGTTTGTGAAATAACCGGCTTTATGGAGTTCATTGGATTTTCTTTTTTCCAAGCATCGTTTTAATTTACCTCTGCTAATCAAAGAATTAGGAAGCCATAGGTAAACATGTTTGTTCAATATGACGTAAACTACTGTGTAAGTATGCGTCGGCGTGTACCAGATCAACTTCGTCCGAGCTTGCAAGGCCAACTTTCAATGTTGCTTAGTAAGTGATTTTCAGAACACCCCGGAATGCAGAGCTCTTATAGAATTATTCTTTCCGTCAATTCGACTAATCCTGAGATAACATTAAAGTTGCACGAGTTATCTCTAATCCTGCCTGCGTTTCTCAGAAAAATGGGAACATAGATGTATGTATAAACTGTCAATAAAGCATCATTCTGTAAACTGGCCGAAGATGTGCTCATCTAAGTACATAGACCGTCTGATGAGCATGTGAAATTCACGTTTTACCTATACCCATAAGTAAAGCATCTCTTTACCTTTGTCCACCACTCACTCACGAAAATACACATCTATCGGTGAGCTCAATCTTCCCTCTCTATTTGCAGAATATTTATAATAATCTTGTAACAGGTATATACAATTAAATCACACTATACGTCAACTCCATACCACAAGTATGCCTCTAAATCAGGAATGATACATGGGATTTGATTCTGGTTGCGAGTAGATAAGCAAGAAATCTTAGGGGCATTTGACACAGTTCAAGGTGAAAGAAGGTGCGGATGGCAAATGGTTTAACATAGAGTTATTTGACATAAGTAGAGCGTTAGATGTTTATTTTTTTCATGTAGCAAAGTAACCAAAGCTTGAAAAATGGTTCCATCGGTGGGTTCGTTAACTTGACTGTTCAGTAACAAGGGCTAAAATAAATCCGCTCCTTACACAAGTCAAGCACGTGAAACTTACCTATGTTAAATCACTTCAAAATATAACCGAAAGCATGCACACTTCCTGCAACCTCTTTAGACGTCTGACGGTAACGCGTCACCTTGTGCACATCCACATCTGAAGCAAAACGCTTGATACGCCAAATTTAGAATGTAGCACAACGCACAGTAGGGATGATTCACGCGAATGCATCAATTTGTGTAGCTACACGTGCATTACAAAACACACCCCAATCGAGCGTACACATCCCAACTAGGTCGGCAACGAGGACGGGAAACGGCCATTAGAAGATGAATGACTACCGCTGATTTTGACCGTATGTTCCGGAACGCACACCCACGCACAAACACACGCATGAGTCCAGGCGATACAGACATGACCAGGTATATGGACATAACGAGGCATTCACGTGTTCACGCAACCAGCGCTAACAACGCACGAACATAATCACCTGTACAACCAATCAGGTAGCAGTTAGGAATATTGACGTTTTGATCCACGTGTCCTCGTGGCACAAGTCGGAGTTAGGTTGGCATTCGTTGGGTGTTGCTGACTGTGAACACAGCATTATTGGTGTGTGGACTACTGATTGCTTAGACGAAAAACGTGTACAAACCCATGGGGTGTGCGCTGCATTGGAAACAATCTTGAGTAGGTCAACCACAATTTTTTATGTTTAAACCAAACACTAGGTTTTATGGTTCGGTTTAATCACACAGATTGTTCACTTCATCTAAAAATGTTAGTTAACCAAACATGCTAAATCATTTAGTTTGTGCTGCGCCTTTCGCAAATCACTTGCTAAACTAAGTTCACGTCACCACCAGCTTGTACCATGGCCAACACATATCGTGGTAAAGCAAGACGCGGCTACAGTGTGATTGTAAACTCAGGCATTTTATGCAGTTTTCTGCTTAACTGGGTATCGTGATTCGTAAGCCATTGATGAAACCATAGGTGTATAAACGGGTCGATCTCGTGAGTTACGCGCTATCGATGCGATTAGGTTAATTCGCTAACAGTCACAGTGTTAGGATATGCAATTAGACACGATGCGCTAAAAATCTAATTTACAACTAAATATATTGACCCAATAGTTACACCTTTCTGAAATGTTTGGGTAGTCACCTTAAATCCGTTGGACTGCTTGGTGGATTCTGTGTGGCACATTGGGTTGGGTGGGTAATTGAGTACAAATTTGACATTTCTGAGCTCCGTGCGTAAGTTCATAGTTGGGTGGTAGAGTACCTGCCACATCTGGGTATGTTGTTTATATCGCCATTGCCAATCCAGCCAGAGACCAAAGTTATCGTAATCGGGTCTTCCTTAACTAAATAATGTAATCGTTAAGAAAACACTTCATGTTCAAAATAAGGTGGTACAACCGAAACAGTTTTAAACAGGCTAATAACCAGAATACCACTTCATGGGACAACCAAGTAACCTAGTGAAAACCGAGAATCAACGCAAGTGACATTCTACTAGGCACAAGCAGTAATGAGGACTTTGATATGAACGAGGTGTTCAATTTTTTCATTAATATAAGCAAAACTGAATTGTTGTCCGATGTGATAAATTTACCATAAGAAGGACATGTACGAAAAGATAATGAATCGGAATTTGCTTGAACCAGCTTCGTATTAGGTGGAAACAAGCAGCCTGCGCAAACTGACAAATGTTCATCACATGTCCAACAGACAACTACGGAATCGCATTCTGTCATATTCCTCAAGCTACCAAAACGCGACATGAATAGCTCGACTTCTGCATCTGCAAACACTGAAAATAAGTAACATGTTCGATAGACAAGATGACCTTGTTTAGGTGTTACACCTGACCTTCTCATAGACTGTCATAAATCAGCCGTTTGTGGTTGATCAGTTTCCTCTCAAACATGCACTGTGGTCCGGAAGTTGTTGCAAAGTGTTTGTGAAAATTGACTGAAAACCAACCACAGGTGATTAGAGCTATTACACTGATGAAAAGATCTAATCGTGTGGGTCATCGATTAGAGTACAGAAGGTTGGTCACCTGCATCTCGTGATGTAAATATTTCATATTGACTCACCACCGTCAAATTGACAACAGTATCAGGCACATAGAGATTGTATTTACATTAGAAAAGGCTTACAACCAAAGTCAGAGTTTGTTTTACAAACCGGTTTGAACTTACTGGTTGTGACAGTTTTTACAGTCTATAAAAATAACTGAGTATACTGCCCTAATAGGACTGAATGTACGAGCGTGGTCGATAGTGTGACCAGTGGTTACGAAATGTCTGTCGTTCTCAACCTTCGGATATTTGCTGGTGTATATTTCCCCCGTGATATTTATACACTCATATGTGAACGCTGAAACTAGAGTTTATGTCTGTTCTTACTACGTCAGTTTTTTCGAAGTTTTCCTGTAACCTGGTATACCCAATATGTTGTGGCTCCAATAGGTTGATGTCCTCTACATGAACACGTCAGTGTTTTCTGGTTCCCGATGAATACATGGGTGTCTATTAAGTCAAATTTACCAGTCGATGTACTTTGGAATGCATAATACAATCGCTTCCGAAATTCCATATGCAGACTCTGTTTTTATACATTGTAACTACTAATTTTGAAGGTGGTTTAGTGTATTGAGCCCTTTTACAAGTCCTTCGGCGTAAAAGTTTTGGTTGTGATATAAGAGTGACTCGGCTTGGTTTCTTCAGGTGTGATTTTGTTTCGTGGTCTTGGATACGGTATTAGGAAGTTTGCTTTTCGTTTTAAACTGGTGGAATTTTCAGTGTTGACCGTATTACACAGATTTTAATGAAGTCATATTCTTTGTTGGTTATGTATATATATATACAGATATAGTTACTATAGACACATTATAGTTTGGACTTCGCACAAAGAGATCAGATTAGGACGACAATTGTTCAAACCTCGCATTGTATTCTATATCATTATTTGTTCAATTCGAAAAAACATTCAACCCCAGTTTACGTGAACTTTTTGGAAGGTAGTATTTTCAATGTTGTCAATTGGATCGTGCACGAATATTTAAAGGTGTGGGCAGGGATCGTGTCAAAAGGTGTACCACTTGACCACACTAAGATACTGTTAACCAAGACCATATTGCCTTCCAAGGACTTATATGTCTAATGGTTACCAAGGCGATCTGTTTTGTGTTGGTTTAAGTGTGCGTGCGTGCATAATTCTATGGATTTTTGAATCGTTTCACTGTGTTCACAAGCGGGCGGATTGCAGTGTTCGTTTGACAAGACGTAGCAAAGTGTTTTCAGGAGGTACGCCTTGCAGACACTCTCTTCGACGCCCCCGTTCAAAGTTACCGTGTAGAGAAGTTTTTCCAAGTATAACTGTTTTCAAAATAACTGACTGACATTTGAGTAGATGGTTTGAACGGCGTATTTCCGGAGAAATAGGAGACGAAATCTCTGAGATGTATAGTTACGCATACGAATGGACAGAGTGGTTTGCGCAATACGACCGGTGTTGTATGTGAACAGCAATGCTCTCTTTCGAACTTGCTGATCTCTGACGAAGCCGGAATGCTCACAACAACTTGTGGTTTTCGTAGAAATGTTTTTATTCATCGTGTGGTTGACGCTATCTCAGTGTTTGTCATTTATCCAGTTACTTTTCTTGCTCAACTGTGTGTGTGTGTGTGATCTTCAATCGTTTGCTCGATCCAACAAAATAATATCGTGAACATCACTCCGGCAGACGAAGATTAAAAGGTTGGTATCTGATGCGGATCAAACCAATGCGAATTCACCCGGAGATTTTGGGTGGGAGGAGTTGGAATTGGCGATGCAATATTAGCTTATGCCTTCCCTCACCACAAATAATGTTTTCTTCTACATATGGGCTAATATTTTTCCAGTAGAGACAGCACTGGACTTCACTAAGAGAGCCGCCAGTGGCTGAAACCTGAAGAACTTACAAGAGCAACAGCTAGTCACGTTGCATCTATACTTGGATGACGTGATATTTCAGGACGTTAAAAGTTTGACTCGCCGGTATACTCTCGTACCGGTGTTCAAGTATTTCCCCAATATTAACGACCTGTGCTGAGTAACTCCACTGGACTTTATCGGACTCCTGGATTCAGGCCCGCAGATCAGTTAGGGAAACAACGTGACGGAACAAATCTCGAAGCTCATGAGTTGAAGCGTCTTTCGAAGTCAGGTGAGCGAATGGAAGTCGGATGGTTGATCGAACGGAGAAAATTGACCACGCGAATGGCCAGTATTCAATAAGTTCACTTGAATAATGTCCAATGTGAAGTCGACTGCAACAACGCTGTTATTTGCTCGCTCTGTGTTTGCTGTGCAAAGCAAATCTGCATGATGATAGTACACTCTGTATGCAATGCATTCGTTTGATCCTTGCGTGTTGGGAACTGTCGGTCAAAATTTGCGCACGCTGTTTGCCGAAAGTCATCTGAGGCACCGAGAAATACGTAACGCTCATTTCAAACACAATCCATAGTGCTTTAAGACCCAGTATTTCCTTGGATATGGTAACCGTTTTCACCTTTTCCCTTCAACTCGAAATGAAGGGTTTTTTCCTGCGGTGGGTTCCTGTTCTCTTGCTGTCGGTAAGGTAACAGCTCTGGGCTTCCCACAATTGTTTCAGGCAAATTAATACACTGGAATCCATTTGCCTGGATTTTGTATGAGCATCACATTGTGCTAAGAAGTCAATCATTCCTCGGCGGTATGATGTGCTATTCGTTATCACAACGTAGCTTCAATATACCTCGTGTTGTTTCTGAGGTTCACTTACTCTTCAGTATGGCAATCCTAATGATATTGAAAGTCCGTTCAACTTAACCTTTCTGAGCGATGCGTTAAATGATAAATGTTAGAAACTGACCAGCGTTTTGTTCTCCGTACTTGACACTGCTATCCCGAATATTACAGACCTAGCACAGTCGCACATAATGAACAGTAAATGCCAATGCTTGTGAAGATCACCGGACGAGGACATTGGACTTGCATCCCTACCTAGTGATATCACTGTGGTACGTTTGAGACCCACGTTAATAAGGCAGTGAATTAGCAGAGTAAGGGTTCGGTCCATCTGACTTTGCACTAATAATGCACCGTGGGCTTTATGGTTTTCTTTCGAAAGTATTGAGGCTCTGTTTGACTGAGGTTATTAGTAAAAGCGTTTCTGTAGTAAGGTAGTAATCAGTAGACCAATAGTAACAAGATTTTTGATCACCACTAACACGGTAGCAAGGGTGAGTGCAGATACGACGACCGATGCTACCTATCGTTGATAGCTTTGTTGATATCTAGCCTAACTTGGAAGCAACTACCCTAATTTGGTGCTCATAACGTCGTTACATGGTCCATGCTCCGATTGTGGGTCATCTACACAGCTAGCAGGTCTTCAACGCATCGTCTAAAACACGAATATGCCAATTGCGATTAATATTGACAGTGCACACGGCTGACAATAGCAGCTACCTAGGTCGTTCATATTTGTTAATGAAGACTTTATTCGGCCTTCTAAAAGACGCGATTTTCTAATGGAAAGCCAACGTTGAACAATTCTGTTACGAAACAGCGGATTTTCAATTAACCTTTGAGCGGCGTTGTTTGGAGGCAGAAACTTATGTTGCGTTTTGGAATGAAGTGAATGTGCCCAATCACAAATTCTCAATTCTCTACAAGCACAGCAGCGTGTCAGGTATATATCATATATGTCAGATGCCGATGCTGTATGCTCTACTGTTCCTTGTGAATACCCAAATATTGCATCGTCTGTTTTTATCTCAACCGGCTTTAGTTTAGAGATGCGGAAAATTAATTCATGGGGTCAATATCGCGAGAGCTGGATACGTGCAGTTACATAATCGTTTCAACCACCTTTCATTTTAGAGGTAATTACCTCGATGAGTCGAACGCAAGAGACATTTGCACCCACCTCCTTAATCATCCCAGTGAAGGCTGGCCGGGCATGTTTCTTCCGATGAAAGCCATATAGTGTCTCTAATTTTCGGTGTGTGGTCAGGACTTTGACATCTTCTTTATGACTCATGCGGAAAACAGGGTCGTTGTGGTATACCTCATCTTTTAAATTTTAGCAACCATCAGTACTTTCTACAAACCTATGGACGAGAATAATCTCCAAAGTCTCCGTGTATTCCAACTTAACTGCATTGCCAAAGATGCGTTAAACGCATCGCAAGTGGCCGGATACTAGATTATCTAAACGGAGCTAACTCCTCTTATACTGAAGCTGAAATCCATTAGTATTTCTGATTTTCGAGGTTTTTGGCCTTCATTATGTGTATCTACACGCAACATATTCACAAGAACCCCGTTTCTTCTCTCTCTGGTGGGAGGGTTACTAGAAAATAGGTTGCTGTGACCAAAAACCTGAGGAATAACTACATATATCTCATTTAGTCAACAGCTTAGTTGGTAGATGTACCTTACTTCTGAGTGCCTTTTCTACAGCAATCAGATTTCTCTTTAACGACTCCTACCGTATTTGTAGGGAGTGAAAATTCAAGTGCCTACAGTGTTATGCATTCGAAGTTACCTTATCATATTTGGGCGGATTACAAATCCGCCTTCTTGCCCAGAACTCTTCCAGCTTGTTTTCAGATGTACATTTACAGATTCCACGCATATTGTAAAATGCCACTACAAGCTACTCAGATCATGACTCTCTCTTTGATGATTCTGGACACTTATGCACTATAGGAAGAGACGTTGACCGTGGATAATATAAACTCTGTCAAAATTGACACACGGTCTGCAATTCCGTATTTGTTTCACACTGCCCTGGTTGTTGTTAGCTCGGGTCTTTGTCGACACTCAAGTGTGGGGTGACGCAGGCGTGAAAGCGAATAGTTCTGGAGATAATTTGCAACCATTCGAATGATACCTTCCCAGTCAATTTCTACATTCCACGTAATCAGTGGATTTACCGTCTGTTTTGAAACTGGATACAATGATCTGTTCTTCATGCAAAATTAGCTTAGGTTAATGAGCCTCAGTTTGAATATTAGTACCGTGCGATTTTTTCTTTCGGTTGACAACAAATCCCATAATAAAGGAAGGCTTGAACTCTGATTCGTGATTGCTTCAGAATTGCATCTTCGTTCAACCTTTGGAAATATATAAAAAGTCTGTCAATTAGGCTCATCATGGTAAGTATGTTGTGGGCTACAGAAACTGCTTCTCATTCGATTAATCGTAAACGCAGGATTGGCTCCGATTTATGCAACATTTCTTAGATCATCTCTACGGCAAACCGTCGAGTTACAAATCAGAATTGCACCGCTCGTTGTCAAGCCACACACGAGATGGTGAGAACTCTTGACCTACATGGTCATCCTAAAGAACTCAAGAAGCTCACACTAAGCAAAATTGTAGCACGTTTCGATGGGTGATGTATATATTCCATGAACCACCTTTTGTTTGAAACGGCAATAAAGTACATGTGAATTACGATGATGATAAGATTCATTGGCAGTCAGGCCACTTCTTTAATAACCACGGTTTTCTTTCGAAGTTTATTGTTTTGGAGGGATACCAACATACTCTTTGAATTTTGTACGTGCAGTTTACTCGTAAATATGGGTCTGTGAATGTGAACAATTAAAGTGTAGATTTTGAGCACGTAATAACAGTACTGAGTAATTTCTGCAGGCAACGATTTATTCGATCAGGTAGTCTATCTTTAACGCGATTCGGGGTGCACAGTCGTTTGGCACATGGTGTTTAACTGCAGGAAGTTAAAATTAGTTTCTATTTTGTTCGTTTCCATGAACAACCACGTAGGTAAAACTTCAGAACCAGGAGGAGCTAGGTGATATTAGTAAAGCTTCTGAACAACCATCTCCGTTTCTAACGGATAGAAACTTCAAACAATCACCACTAACCGAGATTATGTATCAGAATAAAGCGTAGCTGCTCGATCAGAATCTAGCAAGATGACACATTTCAAGTTGTATGTGATTCTCTGAAAATGTTACCATCGATAATATGCCACGCATTTCGTGACTTTTGGTTTCGTTAATAATCGATGAAATCAAAGATCAGGAAACCTTCTGTTGTGGGTTCAGTTCCTATTTATCCAGAATGATCGTTCTACTGGTGTAGTCGGCACGATAACACTTAATTCCGTAATATATTTAGAATTGTTGAAAGAGAGCAAATACCGTTCTTGTTTCAGCAGAAAATAAGCGAATTCGTACTAACTAGCTGCTGAGTTGACCTAATTCAGAAACCATGGCTTATTATCAAAATTTCTATGATAGATCATCAACCCTTGATCGTAATCTAAACAAAGCCGCGTTAATTTCCCCCTTTCAAGCTGTTTTATGTAACAATCACATTAAGAACAAGAGAGTAGTTAAATCAGCGTTCGGTAAGCAAGAAGAGTAGATAAAAACACCATCATTGGATGTTAATTCATTTGTTGCCGGTTCGGTCATACTGGAATATTTGATAATCAATGCGAAAATATACGTACGTTCTACCACAACACTGTCCGTCCTGTCTGATCCTCTTTAGACCAGAACCATCGAGCTTTGTTCGGCACTCATCAGTTAGGTTTCATTTGTCATTATGTCCAATTTGTAACACCCAGTTTGCAACCGTTTTGCACCGTCGTAACTACCAACAGACACAGAATGAATTCATCCAAAAGATCACGGAAGACTTGCGTTCGTTTTACAGATCATTGTGACCGGTTTGATGCAGATACACTTGCCAAAGCGTTTCCGCTTTCTACAAGCTTGTCTGTAAAGTTATAACCGTGGCGGCAGTTGGTTAGCCGTTAGAGCCACCCGAATATCCAACTTGTGAACTTAAAGACGGCAGTCGGTTTATACGACACCAATACATAACCGGCAAGCAATGGCCGCAAGCTAGACACACTTGAAATATACAAGTAACTGTTAAGTAACTGATGAACAACAGTAGGAATTATATAACATCCGATCAATTGCAACTGAACGGAGATTAGAAAAACTTTAGTCGGTAGCAAGCCCTTATGGAAATATTCATTCAGCTGAGTGAGGCGACCGTTGCGTTTACCACCTCTATTCCCACAGTGCCAGTTAAAACCGCTTCGTTAAAGCAGCAACAAACGATTTTTCCTTAGTCCAGGGGTGTGTTTCCGGCACCGTAAGATTCATTCTGTGATTTTTCAAAACAATCCCATTGCATCATTACTTCAAGTCATTTTTAGTTTCATAAAAATGGTCTGTGCCTGATCATGTGAACTGGTAAACTAGTTTCCCCTAAGGCACTTTGAATTCCTGAAATGCTTTCATATATTGCTTCCTGTTTGATTCAAGTTGTTGATCCACTGCTCACAATGAACACGTGAAACTTGCATGAATCATCTGAAAGACATTTTCCTCAACAGTGTGATTGGCAAGAAATATATCTGAACTAAGTCCTTCTCTTTCTGTTTTTGAGAATAACGTGTAACTGAAAGCCACTGTTTGCGATGAAGTTAACCCTTGGTAGGCTTTGTAGCTAAACAAGTAAAGAAAAAAACAGTCACTGCAAAAAAGCGTTTTTAAGAGAACTGCTGGCCTCAACAGAAACAGGTAGCATACACATGTGGTTTGATGGTGTGTCAGAAAAAACTTTCTGCAGAAGGCCAAATGTTGAGTCAGAGAAAAGTAGCCTGTGTTCATAATCTCTAAATAAGAGGTTTGGTTTCAAAGTTCCTGAAAGCACGTTTAATGGTTGGCAGATATGGAGCAAGCGATTTGGTTTGTGAGACACCTGAGGTCTGGAATTGAATTGTTAGCGCAGCATGTCGGACGTGTACAACATAGGGAAATCTGGTTTCTGACGCCTGTTTCAATCTAGCGGGGGCTCCTACTATTCGCATTGTTGCCACTCCCAAAATCTGGCAGTCATCAAATTAGGTAATAGAATTTTTCGTGATTCAGTCGGTTGATTATGCTTATATTCTAACCGTCATACATCTTGTCCAAGGATTTACAGTGTTTTATTCATTAATTAACATCAACACTATTACTGGCACAGCTAATAGTGAACTTGCAACTTCACAGTCACAAGGTAGCTTGGATTAGTTCTGGACTGGCGGTTCGTTGTATTTTTTCTCCCCTTGGTGCGTGTTGTTTGATGTATCAGGAGTAGTAGTTAGCTGTGCCCTAGTGGGATTAATCCGGCCTCTTATTGTGGCTTTACAGACCAGTTGGTAGAACATCTGCTTAACAGAAAATCCTAGTTTTTATAAACGTTTTCGACTGACTGCAACACTATTACAGATATTTAAAACACGGAATTTCTGTTAGGAAAAATCTGGATTGTCAACCACCGGCAAATTCATCAATCTGGCTGCTTACTCAGTCCCATTTGTTCGTTGTGAACTGGGCAACCGATTCGCCCGCCCCTTGGATTATTGATTGTGTTGTGACTGGGGGTGCTCGATAAGCAGGTGGATTTTTACCACGGCGGTTCCATTTCCTAACTAATCTTGCTTTACAACGTTTGACAAACTTTCATCGGCCAACGTGATAGTGAAAACATGTTTCAGGTTTGTGTCTGTTTAAGTTGATGGATTAAAGTGACATGCTAGCGATAACTAATTTCAAAATACCACTTACTGAAAGAGTATACAATAAACCATTGGTTAGCTGTTTCTGTTTGGAGGCATAATTTTGCACAGTAGAAATAAACAGATTAAGAAGGCCGGCACAAGTCAATATTCAAAATCACGAATCAACTTTGCACAAGGGAAATATGAGGACGTTTTCAGTATTGAACACAATATTACGCAACAGAAGTGGTTGTCATAGTCCCCTCTACTCTGCCATAATAAGAAGTGCAACCAGTCAAAATGATTGAGGTTTTTGCTCCAGGCAGCATACTTCAATCCTTCTGGTGGTCCGAGGAACAAGACAACAGAGAGCAGTAAACAACGAAAGACAATTTACCAATACATATGACGAGTCTTCTGTGTGTACGATTCAAGTTTGCCGATAATCTGGACAGCGACAAAGATTGAAAAAGGAGTCCTCGTTTGTCCGTTTAGTTTCCAGGGATTTGAACGAAATTCTAGATGTAGTATTGGATTTAAGGAAAAGACGTTTAATGAGAAAGGATGATCGGATAATGCTTCGGGGGCCGACTGAAGGTTGGTAGACGTGTTACTTTACACTGGGTTAAATTCATGTGAGGAATTCAACTTCACTTAGATAAATACGCCCCTGACAGAGATAAAGTAATGGGGGAACAATGCAGCAAGTTAATTAGTTGACAACTAGTTGTGCACAGGACATTGAGAAGGGGACGTACCTAACTCGTGGACTTTAAGCTTAATATCTATTTAACGTTAAGTATATCAACCATATGGAGAGACAATGCGATGCCATGATTTAGCACTACCGCCGGATATTCGCGATGAATGTAATGAATATGACAAAATCTTCACCGGGAATTGTGGAATTTGCGGGTCCTTGGTCACGCAGATTACGAGTAAGTGGTGAACAAAAAGTACACATTGTATTGGAAGTTAAACAACAGATGTTCTTCAACTCACCGAACTGGGTCGTTCAATCCAAGTTGAATTGAATAAACGGGTGAAACCCAGACCGTTTCAAGCTGAAAAATACATATTCACATAATGATATTGTCAGAAGGTTGACTAACGTAAGTTTAACAATTACAAGAAAAATTTCTCCATCCTCTGCTTTTTTGCATAAATCACAACAATCATCAGTAGGATACTAGTCGGTCCCACAATGCCTAAGACGACACGTGTTTGGAATAGAGTCAGAAAATTCTGAATGTTCAAAAAATGTTTCACTTTCTCGAATATCCCTGTTTATTTTGACCAAGTCTGAACTTACTGCAGATGTGAAATTAATAACTACATGGTAGCTAGAACAGTTCTGATGACAGTCGCAGATGCGCCCAGATGAATGGCCTCTAGTAAGGCCTGTTCAGAATGTGTTAACGAAATGACAAGGTTAGCTTCTCCAACCTGAATTATTTTAACGGTCAGCTGTGGACTTGAAATTGACGTGCTCTTCTACTCTAGTAAGGTTTAGACTGATTTATTTTCTAATTCGCACAGCGTAATCATGTCCTTGTTAGACAGCAAATCTGCTAAAACTGTGAGTTCCGAATAACCCATCACAATGAATGTGCAATATATATTTACTCCCCTTCAGCAGCGATGTGCGTGGCTTTTATTTTTCGACACTCTTGGTTTCCTACTGTGTTTATATCCATTCTAAAATCTGGTCATTGTTTTCCTATGATGAATTCTTCTGTGATGTGTCCCACCATTAAGGACTGAGATACACTAGCTTCTGAAAGAACCCGAGTTACCTTGAAACTCAAGTATTCGGGCTAAACAAACCAGCCTACGAGGGGTGGTAAAACTATGTTAGCACTTCAATCAAGATTCTTGATTAATCGGCTAAACATATGATACCGTCGCCCAAATTTAGTCGGTTGAACAGTTCTGTTAAACAGATACTGTAGAGTTTCGTTATGAAGGTGCGGAAGAATAAAGGATGAAGTTGAGACTTCACCACCATCACAAGTCTGAAAAGTCCGCTGAGAGGCAGTTCCTTTTCTAATTAGTCTTGACTTGGTTCATTCAGCCTACTTTCACACGAACTGAAAAGCGTGGATATGTGAGATGGAATGGAGGCTCTATTCTGTTAGATTAGAGTGGTCGTTGTTTCTCTTGGTTATTTCTGGCAACAGACAGATGTTCTTATGGTGCATCACAGTCACGTAAGTTAGGCGACTGTAGGACCCGTGTTATGCAATGGCTGAAGTAGTTTGCCGCTTGTAGTAAAGAATGTGGACAACCTTCAGGTTTCCAACAACTGGTGACTGAAATCAATTACTTGCATTGAGCGGCACTAGTAAATCAGTGAAGTTAGTTTCATGTAGAGGAATTTCACAGCGAATTCTGATTGATTTGACTGGTTTTGTTTTCAAGGTCACGGTAAAAAATTCCTATGCCATGCGTTTAAAAAACTTAGCCGATATTTCACCACTTCCGGCAGTCTACTCCGAGGTCACAGGCGACTGACTTACAGTATGTAGTGAGCGGATAATAGGATGTGAGAAAGTGAACACGGTTATTAGTAAGTTGACCACCCTTGGTCGGGCTCTGTTCGCGGTTTGAAGCTGTTAGGACAAACAATCGTTGGCTGTGGGCTTTGGGAAGGTAATGACTGACTGAATTCAACAGCATTATAGGTATCGTTAGTCGACTCAGCTATCTGTGAAATTCGTGGATCCGGCAAACTGAGGCGGCGAAAGTCACGTTAAACCTGACTTGCAGAGGTTGAGAATAAATAGTCTACAAAACTGATTATTTCAGTTAATTTCCTTATACCTGCAATCCTTATTTTCTTGATTTCTTCCGAAAATACTGTCTTCGATTTCGTCAGCCTTATAAAACTTTCATGAAATTCACGAAGCTGACGAATAATTTGAGGGAGTTTTATTCAAGCATGCGTTAGTCAACTGAAGTTGTGAAAACCGTTTTAAGTACTTGTATAACCATTCGTTGAGACATCTGCTAAACGCTTTCGTTAATAGTATCAGGAGTTGAAGTGGTTCGCTCTTTGATCTGTTGAAAAACCATTGGATTTAAAGCTGCTAGAACTGGGGCATACACACATGCAATTCGCATTTCTCTTGCATCAAAATTAGTGTCCCCCTTTGTTTTCGTGTTCCGTTTTAAGTGCTTCAGTTTTTAAACGTATTAATTCGACATAACTTTGTTTCTTTTAACGTCAACTTCATTCTCAAATATCCGGATTGCATATTTTCAGATAAGCTACCATCCACTTATATACCGCCGTTAGCAAATGTGTCCCAGAAGTAATAAGCTATCATAGTGCAATCCACATTAGTATGTTATAACTTTAGTCTTGAAATACCATAAAATTTTATAGCTCTTAAAACCTCATCCGAAATTTATTCTTCACCCGGATTGTGATTTGCAACCTTCCGAACCAGCATCGCCAACTAAGGCTGGTAGGTCCTCAAAACTGGGGCTTAAAACACTGGTCACATCAGTACGTATTGTTAAGAGAGTACCGGCCAGAAAAGCGTGTTGATGTAGTGTGCAATGAATGTTGTCTTTGATAGCGCCTGATTAGCCTGATCCGGGTCATCAGAGAGAGGCACACCGGTGGAAATGTTTGTTTTTATGGGAAGCGAGAAAAATCGGTTCAGTGCACATATCCCTTGTCTACGTTAATCCGAAGCCGATGTATGCACAGACACAAGTTGATCAATTAACCATATGTCTGCACGCATGATTCCATGTGCGGAAATTCGGTATTCCTGAAGCTGTCAAAATTAGTCAAGCTCCTTTCTGCCGTGTGTAACATCTTGCGGAACACCGGCATAAGCCAAGCAATAAGATCGACTGAGCTAACTTGGGGGCATTGTTTGGCAATACTAGATGGTGGCTTCGCAAAGTCATGCTTGTCGTCAATCGCTGCGCAACTAATGAGGTCCAGCCATTCACTTATTCCCACAGACCCATTCCGTCTTATTTTTGAGTTCTTCATGTGCATTCGAACTACCTAGTCTTGGAAGCCATTTCTACTTACCTACTTTCTTTTCAATGTGTACTAGAGTGTACTTTGTTGATGGTTGAATTCATTGTGCCCCATGCTCGTGTCTGAGTTGCACTTTTATCAAGTCCACCAAAGTGATAACTATGAGCAAAGTTAGTGTGAAAGGCTATTTTATTGGTTGCAAACAAAAACAACCAGACTGTTTCAGTGGCACTCATACAAATAGTAGATTGTGGCACCTACTAGATACTAGATCCTACATTACTGATTCTGTTACAGACATATGTATATATGCATGTAAACAGATGTCTGTAAACGAAGCACACAGGTTTGTTCGATATTACTATGAATCAAGTTCATGTGGCTGGTAGATCTGTAAATTAGAGGCATACTGCACTGTATTTCGTGATTGCATCCAAATCTTTATTCTTAAAAATCCGAGATTACATGCCACTCTAATTGCCATGTAACCAGACAAACACACTGCAGTTATTATCGGCAAGTTATTTTCTAATCGCTCCTGATATTGTCATACTTTAAAGCCGTTTGCATTTTTTCAAATCGAAAAGTGGGCCTATTTGTGGAGGAAATTGTCGGACACGAACGCATCAACAGCATGGCGCCTGATAGGAAAACTCGTCTGTATACATTTAATTTTCCGGTTAATGGCCGGATTGTATCAACATGACTTGCATTCGTTGCGACGTTGGTGCACAGTCGAAAACATTAGGTGAAATGGCTGATTTTCGTGTCCAACCTGCCCTGTGTTCGTCTGGTCCACCCTGACAGAAACATAATTAGGGCAGAACTTAATAGATATTACAGATAACGTAAGTAGAGGGTAAACAAATTGGCTGTGACAACCAGATGGCTGAATGACAGTGTGATTCGTAAAGTGGGTAACCGTGAGTAAATAAATGTAATTAGCCAATTCATTGCTCTCTTTTCGTCGGATGGTTAAAACTCGCATTTGAGGAACAGTTTGCCAGGCGGCGTTCCTATCGAACACAGCGAAGTTTGTGAACACGCATTCCAATTGCCAAGTCATTTGTCAACGAAAAAGAATTCGGGAGCAGGGTAAATGCACTAAAACCCCGCTTTTTTACAAGCTGTTTTATTTTAATCGGATACGAAAACTTTCCCTTGTTGGCTAGATGTTCCAAGATCTCTGTATTGCCAATAATCAACATCCAGCGATCCATATCAAGTTATCTGACGCCATTTTCGGAATGCTTTTTTATTCAGTACAAGTCTGATATAGATTATCCTTCACAAAAATGGTTTCTTTCAAAATGAAGTGAAGTTCTATTTGTCCATTCATTTGTTGAAAATTAGGGACTCATTAACCACTTGTAACAGGTTTCGTTTAAATATTATTCACGCTCTTTCTGGTCAGTCACCTGTGATTAACTTGACCATTTAATCATCATGTGCCTTAGAGTAGCGACAGAGGAAGTATGGGGCTTGAGTGAATGATTAATCGAACTAATTCGAAGCAAATTCAGGAACCTTATACCAAAAAGCTGATTACAAGGGCTTCACAAATGTACGCAGTGAACAGCACTAGGTGGATACTCCGGATTTGACTTCCATTAATGTGTTGCATGTGTTGTTTTAATGTGAATGCCCACACCTCCACCTTATGCATAGGTATTGTAAAATGAACTACATGGTGTTATGTTTCAGATTGCTGATGATAGTAGACATATTTTGTTGAGTTCACCTAGTATGTTCCAACAAGTTCCCATTGTCTTGGTTACTCAATCACT
Source organism: Paragonimus westermani (assembly GCA_008508345.1). Classification (NCBI taxonomy): domain Eukaryota; kingdom Metazoa; phylum Platyhelminthes; class Trematoda; order Plagiorchiida; family Troglotrematidae; genus Paragonimus; species Paragonimus westermani. The sequence goes on along the minus strand of QNGE01003328.1, from coordinate 1,035 downwards.
TTCATCGTCCTTGTAACACATCATCATTATTTTCTAGATCATAAAGGCTCAGAAGCTTGATCAGATACTTATGTTTCTATAAATGTTTTTCACCGTGAAATATCCTATACTTAAGAATATTTTATCAAATGAATATGGTGACAGAAAACTAGACAGAACAGACTGAACAGAAACGACACGCCACTCGAATAGATCACTGACAACAGGAAGTCTCGGCTGTTGCATCAGACAAATGATATTGCCTTTGCAACTGCACTACCAATTACGATCGCTTCGGCGTTCTGTTCTACGACAGCAGCTAAGCAGCTGAATCGAAATCTGTAAACTGTTTGTGTCTGTCATACAGCCTTATTTGCATGTGTCAAAAATACGTTGTATAAAAGTTTCAGGAGTCAACCTGTCTATGGACAGCTTTTGCTGACTCCTTAAATAATACATGACGTTATGCAATCCATTACATTGCAGTAGCTTGTTCACTGTAGTACTGTTGAACTTCGGTTGTAAGGCTACTCCGATATTTTCTATTTCTTTAATCAAGCTCATTAAAAGTCGTCAAGTCTGACCTCAGTGGCAGCGCCAGATTCCCAATAACGCAATCTCGGTATACACATAACTATCACAATATATCACACAAAACACGCAATACCCTTCCCAGTTATACTGCTAACCAGATTGGGTAGCAAATCAAGAACAGGCAGACATTGCTCTGTTTTATGAAACCTGTCCGTTTCCAGAGTAAAGAATGACAAGCTGTACACACACGAGGTACAATATTAAGTAAACAATCGTGGGCCAATCATGTTTGAATTTTCATCAATGTTCATTGCTGATTTGCAACCGCCGGCGAGAACAGGAAATCAGAACCTTTAGTGCGGTACCCGAAATAGGTATCCAACTGCAAGTGGAACTACACGTTGGCTCAATTCACACTGTGGCGAGTTAGCCTACGTAGACAGCTGTAACCCTTGAGATAAGCTATCAGGTTCATTCTTTCTATGTATGTTAGTGGAAAATCAACTCCCAGTAAGTTTATTC
>QNGE01003327.1:59788-87346 GCA_008508345.1 Paragonimus westermani | reverse complement strand
TCTACTTCAGCTTTCGAATTTTCAGTTAGCACAACCGTTAAATGTGAACACCTTTAAGGTCCCCACACCTCTCACGTGCTGTGTTAAGTGCTATCACCAGTTTGGAGATTAATGTTTCCCGTCTCAGGCGGTTATCCACTTGGATTCACTTTTGGGCCACTGTAGATCCTACTGTTTTTCCCGCAGTATCTTTAGTTGGTGTAGAAGCCGGATCTGGTAGTTAAGCTGGAGTGGGAATTGCACCGAATTCCACAGCAGGGTAATGTTTGTTCGATTGGATCCTAGTGAACAGTCGCTTGTGCGCTGTCGAACTTCGCACACCGATTAAATTCTATCGAGGCAAATTAAGAAAATGTTGCGTACTCTTTAAACTGACCTCTTCCTTAACGGACAGCAATTCTGAGGATACCAAGAATGTGTTCTACAACGTCCTCATCAACCTTCCGGAGCAGACGGAATGCGTAGACGTCAACATATTGGCCGTCATTTTGAACACCCAACTTGGTCGTCTTTCTCCATAAGAGAAGCGGTTGGGTGTTTGTTGTCTAGGCACTTTACACTGGTATTGGCGAGTGATTGCTGAGGACGTGAGCGCCTCATGGTCTGTACACTTCGAGCATAACTTCAACACATGGAGACTGCATTGTGCATCACACCCGTAGACACAAGTCGATCAAACAGTCCGTTGTAGTCGGCGTTACTTTCTTACCGTTCGGAGACTCGGCTGTTCACGACGAAAATATCACTACACGCACCGTGCTTAATGTTCTTTCTCCACCAGTTAGCCCATACTAGGTGAGTTGATCACGTTCGCAACACAGCTCTCTCCGGACACGTATTTCATACATCCTCAGAAGTTCCTTGAATCAAATATTTGAACTGCTCCGTCTGCAATGAATGAATCATGCACCTCGCCTATCGGTGAATGTTGACCTCGCCGGACATTGTTTATCAATCTCATCATCAGCTGAGTAAAACCACTTACTGATCAGATAACGATGTGACTACAACATGTGAAACCCCTGGCCGTTCTTTTGAGTAAAGTGTATAAGTGTCGTCTATCCGAGGAGATCCTGGAGCATTTAAATCGCTGACCAGAAATGCTATTCGAAATGGCACCGTGCCACGGTCAGTGGTCTGTGTATTCAACATTGTCACTTTCTGATAATGAGAATGATGGTTCATTGTTTTTTAATTGCCAGAATTTTTCACACTTATTGTCAGTCGATTGATGTGCACTTTTAGGGTCACCTAAACATAAAAGTGTGCCGAAAGAATAGGCGAACATATTTTCGGCAGTTTAATCCTATACTTCATCTCCGTTCAGGGTCTACGGTTTCAGTACGTAGGGCGGCGTAATTCAAGGCAGGCTAATCTTACCATTTCTGTTCAATCTTGTCATAGACCAAACAGTGGAGATCTGTCTGCCGCACTCAGAAGATGCCGGCGTGTATGTCCTACCTGGTGGAAAGATGATCTCGATTGTGCTTTCAACGAGATATTCGCTCATTTTCAGACGGCACAGACAATGCTGTACGTTGTTTCATGCAACTCCACAAAACTGTTTCGGTTACGTAGGTTTTGTATTGAATAGTAAGGTTGTGTTAAGCGTTGACCGGTTCGTTCGCTTGGGATGCTGCGGCGGTGGTCTGGAATTGGAATGGAAGCTTATATCTCCAAGGCTGAAACGGCGCCTGTTAATTCAGGACATCGCCAGTGATGGAGAGGCATTCCTTTTATGCTTAGGAGTCGCGTATATGAAGCGACTATAGGAACTATGTTACTGGATGGGCGTAAAACCGGGCCAGTCGGAAATAGAAGACTTGAGCCTTCTTGATTAATTGGGTGTTCAAAATCTGCGTTCGATCGCTCGCATCGAGCGAAACCAGAAGAGAAATAACGATTGGATTATTAAGCGGATATTCGGTAGCGAGTGTCAAATGAGCTTTTGTGTTTAATCGTCAAGTGTGCGTAAACCTGAGTGGTTATACTGTATACTAAGGTGGCGACTACTGGTTTGTCACACCGAGCACATTACGCCATCCATTATTATATGGTGATGACTATTAGGCAGTGGGATGGCTTCCTGTTGGTTGGGTTTGTCTTCCGGGCTGAGGCTTTTGCAACCCTCATGGCTGGTTGCTGTAGACGTTACATGGACTGGCGGCAAATCTGGCCTGTTATTGTGGATACTGCCGTTTGTTTCGCTGGGCTATCCGTGTAATGGTTGTGTTGCAAGGAAGCAAAAGTTGTTAGTAATCTGTCTTGCTGCTGAGGCCTTAATTTCACTCGCAACTCGGACTGTTTACAAGATATTCGATGCTTGAGTCTAGACCTCGGTGTTTTTCAAAATTGTCTCGTCCTGTCTACTTTTTGACGTTTGTATACACATTCAGAATGTCCACTACTCTAATAACGTTGTGCATCATTCTTTAAGTGATCCTTCCGCATACATTTGGCCTTCGTTGTAATCGGGTTCAATAGTTTTTAGCTGATACAATTTCCATACGGAAGTTGGACATCATTACCATCCTTATGTGTTCAGTTGTTCACCCAGCTTGGCACTTAAAGTGTAACAAACATGCACCTAAACCAACATGAGCTGTCAAGTCCCTCACTGTTCTCAGCAATAATGATGTCCCATTTGTTTTCCCCACATCTTTCTTCTTTCAGAACGGTCGGCTACGTTGAGCGTTTCGCTGCCAAACTCGGTTTCGTGATACCCAGAATGACACAGGAACAATCTGAATCCAGTAGGATTCGATGGGCTACTCTATTGGTAAACGCCATTTGATTTCGTTGAGTGTCCGTCATGTGTAGTACACGCATGCTTCCGGTGGTTTCTCGTCAGTCTGATTACATCGTATTCACATCACAGTTTTATCAGACAGTCCATGTTGAAGTAAACAGGGAATGGGTGGGTTGGTAAGGTGGTATGCTTTCTCGCTTTGGGGTCTACTCAGAATTTATCAAAGTTACACGGAACTCATTGTGCTATTCGTTGATCAGATTGCTGCCGAATGCACTAGAGTTTGTAGAAAATATTCTGACGTTGCCTACGCGATTCCTTTGTTCTTTGGATTGCAATCAAAGATGTCAGTTTGCTTGTCGTTTCATGCTTACTCGCTAACGTCTCCGTGAGGTAGGTAGACGTCCTATGTGATCATGTCCTGCACCTTGGTATATGCACGCGGGTACCATCGATGGGGCTGAAGTGGTTACCAGATATGTGCTCAGTTATAAGTCACAGTTCAAGTTCGATGAGGAAGTTCGTGGAGAAGATGGTGGTGTGGTAGGGGGATACTCATGGTGACCCCCGCTGTCAGTCATTTAGTGGTGAAACTAGAACATAAACACCTAAAATCATTCGTTATCCTAAGTATGATTAGCATGCTATGTCTTTTTGGTCATTACTTACGTCCTACTGTTGTGTTGACCAGGTTCAGTTCCACCCATTCAAACTTGCGTACATTTGAGGCTGAAATGTTAACCAGTCGGAGTTTCTAGATGTACGCACACGCCGCCTTGCTTATGGTTCAGTTCTGTGTGCGATACGTGGAAATGGTGCCCAGAGCAATTGAAACATTCATTTCACTCAAATGAAAAAATAAACTATGTCAGCCGTCTGCCTGGCAGGGCTGAAAGAGTGTACAGCATAGGTACTACCGTCGACATTCTCAGTGTTTAGTGAACTGAATTCAACAAAGGGCCTATGAGTAACTTGGGTGCGGTAGAAACCAGACCACTGCTTCTGTTTTTCACAGGTTTTCGAGTCCTTTCTTGAGAACGGGAGTAACTGTTGATGGGCGCCAATCACAACGTACTGCTTCAGTTTCCCAAACGTGAAGGCGTTGTGGCAGCAGCATCGTACCTTCCGCTCCTAACAGAGGTCCGTCTAGAACGCAATAACTGACCATTCGGATTCCATCTTCTATAGATATGATCGGGGCCAGTGAAACCGATTTTGAGAATGTTCGGTTGGCACAGTTGATTGATGTTAAGTGGAATTTCTCGCTCACAACGGCGGATAACACAACCAGGAATTAGAGAACTTAGGATTACCCCATTCTCAGATAAGAGGGGTTGGTCCGTCTCTTGTTTTTTTTTTGCTCAAGTGCAGCTCACGGTCTTTCCGCAAGCTTTTGGTAAGTTTACGATCAAGTTCTCAGTGGTTATCAGCATTTTCAGATAGAGAGGGAATCGGGCGATGATCGCTCGTAAGGTTTATTGATGTGACAAAATTTCCATTCTTTCTCAATCACAGCTGCCTCGGGACATACTTCTTCGCAGCAGCTTCGGTTCATTGTCGATGTTGCTTAGGCTCTGTCACCTGGCTTGAACTGGACGATTCGTTTACTAATGCTTCCTGGTAAACTTTATTTACCTTTCCATAGCTCGAATGTTAGTTACTTACGTCGCATTTACGAGCGTGTGGCCTCAGAGCAAATGACAAAACAAAACGGACACACACAACAGCATGATCGAAGTTTAAGTGGTTGCTCTAAAATGTACGACAATCTTTAACAGGGTGGCGCCACCTGTGACTGACTGTTATACATTTGACCTGTGTCCATGACAAAAATGCACAGGACGGTCTCCATACATGAGGTGTGCTTGAATCGACTATACCACTGATGCGCCTAGGTAAATTACAACACTTGAACAGTAGATTCGCGTGCTCTAGTTGCAACACTCATCCCAGACTTGTAAGGGCACTTACCGGAGCGAATTGCTGACCTTCTTGGCAGAGAACGCGGACCTTTAAAACGTCAACGTCTGTCAGTTATTTCAACCTTAGAAAACGTTCATCATCGAAAGGTATGGAAATGCCAGAAGAACGAGAAAGTGGTAATAACCAAGTATTTTTTTTATTGCCGAGAGAACGATCTCTTCATAGACTTCTCGGTATTTTACACTGCAAAGAAATATAAACTTGGCGAATCTCACTCCAAATCTCGCACAAATTCCTGATGTACTATACAAAAAGATATGAGATTTCTACAGGGAACCTTGCCCAGAGCTGGTGATTCAAATGTCTGACTCATTTGGCAGAAAGGTTTGCCTAGTCAATGAACAGTAAAATATTGACGCCTGGTTGTAGTCAGTGCGGAACTCGTTTGCTGTACTCAGGGCCACATCTGGCTTATGGTGGGTTACTAGAAGTTTGTCGACGGTGTTGAATAACGCGCCGACCTTCGTGGACGACTGTTGGGCGACCAGATTGGTCTAAGTTTGTGGGTACCTCTCCTAAACCCCTTCTACCTGATTCGGAAGACAGCAGTGTCGCAACTGGAAAAAATAGTTCTGCTGTGTGCATAACAGATCGTGTCCCTACGTAAGCCCCCGCCGTGTGTAGTCAGTGGTGTGACATAACATAACTGCCTTTTTCTGCCTGCTCCTCTCTGATCCTTCTACCATAGTTGTGCTCTCCGGATTGATTCAACGCACAGACTCAACCGTCACGTCAAGGTGACGAAAATTGTCACCCTCTAATATTTTTTGTTATTGTGAACCATGAGTGAGGAATTTTCATTTACGCCTGTCTTCCTTGAATGAAGCTGTCCGACGGAATTGTAACATCGTGGTTTCATTATGTGGTTTTATTTTAAATATTTCTAGCTGCTTGCGGGCTCATTGAACGGTTGGTCGACTGGAGCTGTTTTCACTTGTATGTGGCAATTAGTATTATGTGTGCATTCATTTTCCTTATACCACTTCCATTTTCAGAAGTCCTGATATAACTTTCTTGACCTGATGTACCTTTATGCTTACTCATCAACAACGTTTCAAAATATGAGGATTGCGCTGATGTACTGAAGCAGAAGATGGGTATGAAAACATTGCACTGGTACTCTGATATCATACGAAAGCCTACTCTAACTGATATTGTAACCGTGTTGGGTCATTAACTGTCAGTTGATAGTGATCCCTGGGACATACTGGGACTACGTAAAAGAAGCGGATTGCTCAAAGGAAGCATACCTCAGCTGCCGACTGATGCAGTCATGTTTCAGAGAACGTTGGCTGACTCGACGAAGTTGGGTCGACTGTCAGCCTTGACCGTGCACAGCGTTGAAACTGCAATGCGGTTTTCCTTGTCTCCATTCTCTCTCTCCTGACCCATACTGTTACCTTGACGTATTGGTCGGGCTTGTATGCTGTTTTGATTTGGTGGGCTATACTATTCCGGATGCAACCTTGCCAAATGGGCCAGAGAGGAGCAGTCAGAAGAAAAGCAGTTACACTCATGGGATTGCATTTCGTACTGGTGACCGCGTAGGAGTGCTTAGCGAGGTTCGATTTTTGTAGTTGCGGCATTGCTGTCTTCCGTACCAGGAAGAAGGAGGTTAGAAAAGGTACCCTCAAACAAGGAGCACTCCGATCGCCCAACGGTTGACCGTGACTAAGGGCGTATTATCCACTACGGTCGCAAAACATTTGGTCTCACCCAAAAGCCCGGTGTAGCGTCGAGTACATCTAGTGCGCTCAGCAGTGCTCGTAATCAGACACGAATGTCTTATTCACTGCATCCACGGATTAGGCAAGCCCCTAACTGCCAATTGAGTCAGATTCTTGAGTCATTGGCTTCGGGTAGAGTCCCCCGCGAAACCCTGAATCGGGCTGGGTTCCGTCAAGTCACTCCCCTTCTGCGGCATAAACGGCCGGGAAGTATCAGAAGTTATCGTTCTCCTGACGGTGACACTATTCGCTCATCATGACTTTCTCCTACTACTTTACCCCATAAGTTTTCTGCCCCCCATGTGCCTTCGAGTGATAATTATTTTCGGAGGTCGACAACTGGTAAACATTGGCCCTTTCAGTGTCCACACTTTCCGACAAGTTGGTCAGCAATCTGCTCTGGTAAGCACTCTTTCAAGTTTAGAGCTTGACGTGTGCTACATGTAGGAGACGCGAGTCCGTCCGTTATTCATTTTAACTCACCTCTAGATAACTGTCGATCCAAGCACTTCCCTTTCAGGGTTTTTGGTGACACCGAGACTGAATCTCGTGGTCAAACTGGATTGGTAACCGCACTGAGTTCCACAACTGAACTATGTTTACTCGATTGGATCACAGTGAACAGTCGCTTGTGCGCTGTCAGATTCAGTACATCAGTTAAAGTCTGTGAGCGCAAATCTGAGAAACGTGTTTTCGTCGCATCGGCATATGATCGAACGGATAGCTGTTCGGATGTTACCAAAATGCGTTCTGCGATACCCTCGTTGACCCACTGAGGCAGACTAAACACTCAGACATAATCATACTAGCAGGCGATTTGAATGCTCAACTTGGTCGTCTTTCTTCCAAGGAGAAGCGGCTGGGAGGTGTTTGGTGTTCTGGCGCAACCCACTGACTGGCAGCTGCAGCTGTGCTCATCCTGCGGTCTGTTATCTCGACCACCGCATTCCAACACAGGAGGAGGCACTGTGTTACATGGAGATATCCATGTGCTTTTCAGACGTGGACACAACTCGATCACAGAGGGGCGAGTAACAGATGGCGCCACTCTGTCAAAGACTCGTGCATTTTGAAGCAACCACCTGAACTTGGACCGTGCTGTTATACGTATCCGTTTTGCTTTGCCATTTGCCTAGACAACACGCTCATAATTGGCATTCGAGTTATGGGAGTGTAAAGAACGGGAGTACCAGAGAAGTACGTGGATCTGTTAATATCACCGTATGCCCACTATGCCAGCACAGTGAGCGTTTGTGCACAATTGTCTCGAGCGTTCACCACTTCCTGTGGTGCTCGTCTAGCCTGTCCGATTTCTCCCCTCTTGTCCAGTTTTGTCATGGACGACATTCTGGAAGATGCAGCTGAGGAGTCCAATGAGCTTGATGTTGAGCTTCTTTCTGGCGGTCAGTTGACGGAGTTGGAGTATGCGGATGATGTTGCTTTACTTAGCCCCTTTGCCGAGAGTATACAGATCATGCTGGACAAGGTGAATGACCGGACTAGTTTGTAAAGAATGTGCTCCATACTTTCAAAGTGTAAAGTGCTTCTTTAAGGCTGGGGTATTTCCATTCCTATCTTTCCTGTTGCAGGTAATCCACTTGGGACCGTCGGTACTTTCACGTACTTGGCTAGCACTATCTCATCAGTTTGTATTGGTGTTAATGAGACGTCAGCGAGAATGATGAAGTCAGTGATTGTCTTCGCAAGCCTACGTCACCTATGGTGTTGGAAAGACGTCCGTTGAAAGGAGTGGTATACAATGTTTGTGTACGTTCTGTTTTGCTTCATGGTTCGGAAACGTGGCCTGTTCGTAGCGAAGATATAAGCAGACCCGTTGTGTTTGGCCATCGCTGTCTCCGCCAATTGGCCTACACTAAGTGGACTGGTCGAGTGAGCAATGTGGCGCGTGTTCCGGAACGCTCAGGGCGCGCGATCAATTGGTCGATTAGTCACGTTGCACAGCCTGCGATTATTGAGTTGCGTACTCCACGTGCCAACCGAGCGTTTTCCGTACTGGGCATTATATGCTGAGATCACCAACCGTTGGCTGAAAACGCGTGGTGTTAAAACAACAACGTGGTCACGAAATATGAAAATCCTGACTGCCCTATTGAACAAAGTGGATAGGTGTCGCTTGTCTGACTTGGGTCTCCGTGATCACTTAACTCGGTGGTTAGAAACGCTATCCGAGATGGTGATCGCTGATGCATCTGCATTCCTACCATTTCTGTTTCTTGCGGTGAGTGTTATATTACTTTTCGGCCTTCCTGGAAACGTTTTTCTCTAAGATATTTCATGTCTTTGTTGAGGTGGGCGGCGGCCCGAGCCATAGTATCTTTTAGTCAGGCTTATGGTTGTCAGGATGTCGATGATGGTTCTCCCTCTCTATATGTGATCATACCTGAACTAATCGTTTGACTTCAAGCAAACACTCCTCATCTCACGATGGCGCTTAATCAAGATAAGGTATTATCAGGAGATCGTAAGATGAATCGTGTATAGTTATTCAACTGTAACATTGTCACTTCACTTCCACAATGACGCCGCCGTTAGCTTTGTTTCAAGGTCATGCTTTTTTTCACGAAGGGTCGCGCTGCGGGAATCTCTCTGGGTTGCTTCTTGGGCATGCTTCCCCTTCTCTGGTTTGATCGCCGCACTCTTCCGATGAAGTCACCCGACTCGTAGTCTACTTCGCTCTCTGCTGCGCTGGTGAAGTTTCAATCCTTGTTGAGCGCTCGGTTTTCGAACCTCAGAGACCCTGATGCCTTTCATCCCGACTTCATTTAGTCGCTTTTAAGTGCGATGTGGTTGGATTTTTCAATCCCCTTGCCAATACCGTCATCTTTTTTGTTAACATCTTTGGCGCGTAATCTAACCACTTGTTATTTTTATCACTTTATTTTCAGTATGCTTTCTGATTGATCTACGAAGCATTTATACCTGATGCTCACTGACTTTTTCTAGTTATCTCTGATTTTGTACATTTGGAAAGCGTTTCTTTGTCCGAAATATACCGTCCCGTCTACTTATTATAAACCAAACTGTATTAGAACCTTATCTACCCGTCTACATTGGTTTGCGCCTGTGTTGTTGCTCAGTACTCTCGTGGCTTCGTATAAAGCCTGCTAGATAATCGTTGTTTGCATCTTCCATTGAAGACTCGGGTTTCAGTGGTCCAAACTGTTAACATGCTGTGCGGTTGTATCCAATCTTCGTTAGTGGGTTTACTCTGCTAGTCCTGCCACGCACATTCTGTGCTCCTAGTCAGGTTTGCATGTGATATGCGAATAGGTTTTTCAATTAAAATCGAATACTCTAGCAGTAGTTCTGTTTCACGTTGATGCAACTGTCAACCTCAATGGCGAAACAGCGCTTACGATCCTATATCGCCAGTTCTGACAACTTTATTAGTCTCTCTTAAACTCAACTAAACAAAGTTCGGACTGCTTGGGTGGACTTGCGCCCAACTGTCAGTTACAGACTGTGTGAATGAAGTTCGAAGCTCCACATCACAGTGCGAGCATCAGCAATGTTGGCGAGACCTGTAGCCGTCGTCTCGTCCACTCACGCTACAGTTCGTCTAGTCCAAATGACGATCACCGTCTCAACTTGCACATTTGCGTCCACACATTAACCGGCCCGAATGCTCTCTCCCGACCGCACGCGCGCAATCACCATCTACACACTCAGGAGATCGGAACGCTTCAGCCGGATGTCAATCGATACGCGGGCACGCATGACGCGGTTGGACCAGGATTGGAACACAGAACAACACAACTGAACAGGACAGGACGCGGTTCAGACGAGCGCCCCTGACCTAGGTTTGTACACCAGTCCCAGCGATAAACATCCAAACCACTGACCTAACCTTTTCACTGGTTGTCATTAAGGTGTTATTTGTTAGCAGGTACTGAAGTCATCACGGTTAAAAGTTCCAGTATAGATTCCCATCACAATGAAGTACTAGTGATAATCAATTTTTATATGAAGTGCACTTCACTATCCGTCACTCAGTTCTTTTTGTGCCAATCATCTGTATTGTATTAGTTAGAGCATGCGTGTGATCGGTTGAGTATTAATTCACTGTTGAGTAGTAGGGGGGTTTGAGTTTTTACATAGATTGAACATCATCCACAATCGATCGCATTTGCCACATTCCCAAATACGTTTTAATCGCCCCCTTCCCAAAAGAAGCGCTAGATTCGAGTTTCGCTCTCGTTAGAGCTCGTCAGTAGTGTACATCCTTGCCGCGGCTGGGACCAGAACCACGGCAATGCTTTGGTGAGGCAACCCTGCTGACCACTGCACCATTGACCTCACATTACGCACTACCCAATTATCAAATCTGAACACTCAACCACTTTCGCCTGTGAACAACGATCAGGTTGCTCGAGAAGAGGCAGAGTAGGATGTCAAAACGTGAGGTGAAAGCTAGTAGCATTACATCGTCAGAGCTCAACGTGGCCAGTTCGTACTACTCTCTTCAGATCTAAACTATACAAGATGATCAGCTGGCGCAGTGTTACAATGTATTTCTCCATGTTCTCTCAGGACAGTTCAACGGCATCACTAATTTCATTGTAGATAGATTTAGGCCCCATTTTTGCTAATGATGTGTGTATACTATACATTTTGACAATACATGCATAGTCGCTGTTGCCTTCGTGTCGCACCGTGTGGTGATAAAACTGCCATTGATGAATACGAGAATGCATATGCTGCAGTCACTCAAAATCTCGTCAACTTTACACGTGAAACCTTTCCTGTGCACGAGTGCAGGTTTCAAAACTTTTATGATCCATAGCATTGATCAGGTCACACAAACGACCCAACTAACATTAGAAAAATGAAGGCCTTATGCGCTAGGCTGATAATTCTAATCTCTGCGGGGAACTTTCTGGGTAGGCTATCATCCCTACTATCCCTTCTTAATGACTTTCTTCAATGACTAAATCCAGGTGTGACATTTTTTGAAAGTGAACATCGGACACTGTGCCCACTTAAAAAGCTAGTCTCCGCGATTGTTATCAGTGCAAACTGCTACTGAGATGGATTGTTTTCAGGTAACCAGTAAGGTGTTGCAAATTTAAACTACGGCAGACAACATTCTCGAAATGTGTGAAATCTGTGCCACCGCACACGAACGCTGTGTTGCCATTTGGCAAGAAGTGTTGTTATAAACCGCACTTAAGGAGAAGTGAACGGACAAACCAAATAGTTCTGGCCTTCCGCTTTACATCCGTGCTACATTTCACAAGCTGGTTTTGGAATCTCTTCATTCGGAATTCTGTATCTCGGCATTCACGCTGCAACGCAGCAGTACGCAACGCGCTTATGTGAGCTGAAATCCATTTGAGTCGTCTAAGCATGCTACGCTACTTGGTTAGGCAAGAAAACACATCAATCATCCGTTCAGTGTGAGTGACACTGTGTGTGCTAGTGTATACGCGTCATTGCCACTCGTGTGTGCCACATTGGCGGTTAAACTCAAGGTTGTTCGTGCCCTCATCGACCGATGGCGTATCCATCCTCACACTAACGCTTCTGCCTGTAAATACCAGAATGTGGTTTTCATATCACCTAAGTTACGCGTTTTCTCCGCCACTGTTATTGCTCACATGGGTGAATGTAGGTTGCGCCCGAATAGGAACTCAACATGAACGTCGCGAGTGCATAGGACATGCACGATGGATAACCGAATCCAAACAAATAAAACGTGTACCCCGAAGATCACAAAGCCGATTGCAATCGGCAAGTGGAAATATTGCGTTGCAACAGTTTCATTCCACAGTCGTATTATAGCGGATTGTAAATAACACGTTATGAGTTAATCCAGAACAGCAGCACAGGGCACCGCCATCTGCTTCGCATTGTGTTACTAGCAATTGTCCTATCACTGTAGCATACCACACTGAGAGTTTCTCAAACATTGATGCAACTAAATGGGAAGTCCAATGTGCTTCCAGAATTACAAGCTTTCCAGACCAGTTAAGATATGCCTGAATTTTCCCAGGCTTTTCACCGATTTACTGTTTGGTGCCCTGGCTAATTTGCGCCTACAGTAACGTCGCCCATGAAAGGAAGCAGACGACTGAGGGGCTCCAATTCTTAAAACGGGTTTCTCCAAAGTGTACCCAACGACTGGCCACTTCGTATCGTTGAAGACCTTTGGGAAATTGTAGTTCAGTTGAAACTTCGTACGAACCAATACGATCAGTCACTGACAGACTGATTTCTTTAATATTGCTATACATCCATAACCTTGGCTTCTCGTTTTACAAATAGAAACTGCTTACTGCAACAAACACGAGGTCTCCTCATTACTTGCGTAGGAGGTTTCAATTCAAGCACAATTTCTAAGGCTACTCGAAGAGCCTAATCCCAGGTATTACAAATTGGCCTTGCGGAATGAAACTGCGTGCAATTGAACAATTAAATCCTCACGCTGGTGCGAATGAAATCGAGGAACGGGTCGGAAGATTTGAACTATAGTATAGCATTCGTCGTGATGTGAAAAAGGAAAACCAATCAGCTTTTTGTTACTGCTGGTGGTCTTGAACTGTATTCATTATTGAAAAATCTGGCCAACCCGAACACCCCAGCCTAACTGCCAGTCGACGAACCGTTAGAGCACTCGCTTCCTGTCAGTTTCCAGACCAAGGAACGGACAAAGTTCAGTTCATCAATACGTTCAACGAGCTCCAACTTCCGCGAGTTCGTTTCGCAATTGCGAAAACGAGCTGCTGGTTGCAAGTTTGGTGGTCGATTGAGTCCTGGCGCCAATGACACTGATCTTCAGCGTAGATTGCTGATCAAACAAGATATGACTTTGGATGAGATCTAACTACGAAAAGTCGTCTTCGGCTGGATTCGAACCAGCGACAGACACAATATACCTCAATGCGACGAGCGCTCTACCAACTGAGCGACGAAACCGTCAAGGGTTCGGAAATTTCACACTTGGACTCTGTTGCTCACCCGTTCCACTGTCTCATATGGAATCCACCAAATGAACCAAAGGACCGACTGCCCCAGCAAAATTTACCAGTTCACGCTGGAATCCACCAGCGCCACTGCTGAGCATAGATCACCAGCGCCACTGCTGAGCATAGAAATTGTATTACTAACAAATAAATAATAACAAAGTCCGCCACATTATTTGTTAGTAAGATATGACTTTCTAAGAAGTCCGAGACATATGCGAGGAGAAGGATGGCGTGAATACCGCTACTGCTGGTTCGAACATCATACAATTTCAGAAGATTAAGGCGAGCTCTGTCACTAGAAGTCAACCAGTGTTCACGGCCCCCTCGTGTACCCGTCATCAATCCCGGTCCGAAGGAAGTTAAATACTGTTTCTCTTACACCTACAATCATCTTTCCGAATTCGTAATGCTGTATACCATTTATGTGATAAATCTCGTCACATCGAGAAGGTATATAAGAGTCAGAAATGTCACCTGAGTCAAGTTAGGGGGACAAACCCTATAGAGCCATCTACTACTGTTGAGTCATTGCAACTGAACTTCAGGACTGAGCAGTCTATTCACAGATGCCTCAAATTTAGGTCAGGATGTAAGCATGAATGCACTGTGGACGCAGGAAGTAGCGAATCCATTATCTCAAAACCGTTGTTAGATCGCATGCCCCCCTGTCGCTAAAATGAAATCAACAACGATGGAAATACGTGGAGTTACTAGCCGTCGGTTAGCTCTGCTAAGTGAAGCTGATGTAATGATTGTTGGTAATGATAATGAGTCAATCTCAGTACGTTTCTTGGTATCGAAAGCCCAACCATCCTGGGATTACAAGCCTTAGAACAGCTCAAATGCCAGTTACAAAGATGGTCGAAGTGCAGAAAATCAAGCCCAGTTACACAACCTGATTGTTCAATGTTCAAGACGTTGACGAGGAACGAAATTGCAAGGCATTCGGTTTTTCTAAAGCGCCGATTAATACCTTACGGAATGAGAAAACAAGTGCATAATGCTTTCAACAAGTTCAAGGAAGATAACATAAGGTCGCAGGTTAACTCATCAGCACGGGGCACACCAAGTGTTGTGGTTATGAAAGATGACAAATCACCTAGCATCTGTGGTGATTATAGATTAACGCCGAATTCAAGATTTGTAAACTGCGCAACAACTGAAGAACCGGAGGATTTCATGCAAACCCTACTTGGTAGCAGTGTTTTCTACTATTGATCTGACAAACGCATACTTAAAAATTCCGTTGGAGTATGATTTTGAAATCACTACGATTAATACCCCTTGGGGATTATTTCAGTATGACTTTTTACCGTTTGGATTACACGTCTCAGGTGGAGTATCGCAGGCTGCGACTGACGAATTATCGATTTATCAGGAGTACGCGCTCATCAAGATGATGTAATCATATACGCCAACGACGCAGAAGAGCATAATATGAGGTTACTTTCACTTCTGGGACGATTCAGGGATAAGAAAATTGCCATAAAGCCTTCTAAGTGCGTGTTCTAAGTACGAGAGTTGAGTTTCCTTGGTTTTACTATATACGATCAAGGATACAGACCGAACCCTGACCGGTACAAAGCTTTGGCTACCATTACATCACCGAAAGACAAAAATGAACTGAGATCAATAATGGCTGCAGTACTATTCTCGTTTTGTCCAGAACTTTTAATTAATACAAGCTGTGAATAAAAGGCCGATGTTAGCCCCACAGATGCATCCAGTGTTGGCATCGGTATTGTTTTGAAACAAGAAGGATATCGGATCATTTGCATATCACGATTGTTGAATAAGGCAAAGCAAGAACATTCACAAACACAAAAGGAGACGTTAGCTGTCTACTGGGCTTGGTATTCCAGTTTTTCGGCTGCTGAGCATTGTTTGCTTGCTTTGCTAGTTATTCCAATAACCAGAGATGACTTGATCAAGACAACTAGAAACTATTATGGCACGGAAATTGCCGCGATGACCATGGATTGGCCGTCAACTATTAAAAAGAAACATCCAGTACTATTACAGAACTGAGAGGAGTTGTCAATACAACCTGATGGTGGGCTGTGTCAGATAGATAAGTTGGACATTCCACCACTGCTACGAAAGACGGTGTTAAAAGAATTGCGCAGAGGTCACATGGGTGTGGAGAAAATGAAATCACTGGCTCGACGGATGTGTTGGTGGCCGGAGAAAGACTCGGATATCAAGAGCATTACAATAAACCGCCACTCCTGCCTCCACAAAATAAAGACAGGGCCGAAGAAGTGGACAGTACAGAAACGCAGTCCACTGTAGAACGAAGGAAAGCCCTAGCAGTGAAGTGGTGTTACACCTGTTAGAAACTTCACTCTGCAAGAGTGGATGCTTCTTCCGCTGTGGAACAAATGGCCGGCAAAGTTTGCAACGGTAATCGAACATTACATTTTAACCGCAAAGGAGTGTCAACTGATACAAAAACCGAACTTGGTCACTAATGTTGGAGCGGGTTGGATAGCTGAGTTATTGTAGGCGAAAGAGAAGCACATTATCTTTTCTCCTGCTTCGCATCAAAATGCGCGTACCCTGTTACCTTGCAATAAAAAAAGCCAACAGCTTTATTCCATGATGATAAGCGTAAGGACGAAACGCTGTCGGGATATGGTAGCAGATTAGTTTCTGGACAATGGCCACTAAGGAGGCACCTCGCAACGTTAGTCGAAGGGAATTTATATTCGACATAACCAGAGAATGGTTTGGATACTGGAGAAGAAAAACAATGTGCTGACCGTTCGCGTTAGAACACCCCTATCTGTGTCCTGGTGTACAAGCAGTCAATATTTCCGACTGTACTTCACATTTGAACATAGTCATCACGACCAATGTTTATGCCATTCACAAGTGGAACAAACAAGGCAGTTGCTGTTTCGTTTTCAGGTGATCCAGCAACCTGAGCATTACGCGCATAAAACCGTGCCCAACAGGGTTGTGTGACCGCAGCCCAAATCCCAGCCGGGGCAGATATGTACTACTAGCGATCTCTGACAAGGGCAAAACTCGGATAGAATACAGTTTCGGAAGAGGATGGTTGAAATACCTACGAGAAACACAATCAACCGCAAGGGGTGCTTAATCTATATAAACCAAAGTCCTCCATTACACATCAGTGATCAACAATCGACGAGTGTTCAGCTAGCTGAGACTGTTGATATTCTCAGATGGTAACCACCCACTTCCAACAGAAAGACATGGGCATCAGTCTAAGACTACTGTAGCAAACGAGCNCAACAGAAAGACATGGGCATCAGTCTAAGACTACTGTAGCAAACGAGCAATTTCGTTGATTATTACGTAAACGTCAACACTGCAAGTGTGTACCCGACAAGATGCAGCGAAAAGGCTTAGCTTAGATTTTAAATCAATTTGGAGAGAAAATGTTCTCAAAAACAAATTTGTTTGGTACACTTGTGAATAAATACCCACTCACTCGTTCGCAAACGTTCTAGAAGATAATCTTGCAATTCGACACTACTCATGTGGCGTAATCTATGGAGTTTGCAATCAAAGTTACGAATTGCTCATTTTCACTTGCTAACTTTTCGGCGGGTTAACATGTACCACGTATCGTGTTTACAGATCGATTTGTACCAGTTTTGAGATTGGACTCTGAACAATTAACGAGCATCGCCTTTTGTAACGGAGGCTACAGAACTACTATACTGGCAGAGATTTTAATGTTAACCCTATCTGTTAGGATTAACTAAAGACTAGGAGTAGAAGTGTCATTGGGAAAAATATATATTACACAGTACCATAGATACAATAACAAGCTTCAGAAAAATTGGAAGTTTGAGAAGCAATTGGCGAATAGTGATGTTGAAAAAATCGAAAAAATCAAGCGACTGTTTCATCAATGATCAATATCGAAAAAATAACAACGAGAAATACAAGCTGTTCAAAAGGCCTTTTTAGAAAACTCATCAGTATAATTTAGAAAATTGTATCCACAACCCCCCAACGTTAATCCGGTTGTAAATAGTCGATTAATTACAAGCCTTCCAACATGATAGCCGAGGCTCCGCCACCACCATTGCATACGGCTGCAATTCCTTTCTGACCCGGTTTCAATTGCAAGGCCAAGTGAATTGTGATGCGGGCACCGGACATGCTACAATATCGCGAAGAAGAACCAGAGATAGGAATCATTACAGAATGCGAGACAACCGCTGGTTAGATCACGAACGGGTTGTAACCAATCTTTACAAACGTAGACATGGTGATTCGTCGGCGAATCGCACGACACACTGTCTTAGATCAATCCTGTGCCATCCGACAGTTGAGCGATAAACAACACGATTCTGTTCACCACGAGGTACGCCCTAATGATTACAATGACTAATGTGTAAATATGTGCAAACGAATTTGATTCGAGGCGTTGTTGGACAACGATAATACATAATGCAGAATATGGGTCAAGGCCATCAAAATGTAAGGGTGAGCATGAAAGCGATTAAGCAACAAGACAACCAAGAGGTAATGAAACGTACCCGAGCGGATGACCACAGCTCACGGCACCACCGTGTACGTTGACCTTGTTGACATCCAAGCCTAGCAACTTAATGTTAGCCAAAGCCACTACAGAGAACGCTTCGTTTATTTCCCACAAGACAATGTTCTCCTTTTTAACGCCAGTGAGTTGAAGCAATTTGTCAACCGCGAGTTCTGGGGCGACGGGGAAATCGACCGTCTGCACGGCAGCATCGGTGAAGGCTGAGTGTGGGGGTAAGTACTCATATTTACCATCTCAACAGCGATTATAGACCAGTAAAAGAGCATAGTAAAATGAATCCAAGTTAAATTACTTATGAGCTAAGTTAACCACCAACAGTGCGCAAAAGATCCGATGAAGCTGAAATGAAATAAGATTCGTCTTGTCCATTTCAGGAGATAACGATTCAAATAGGCTCATCAGTTCATTAAAATTCAAAGGTGTTTTAGTGAACAGTCTGTTTTCGGATATTTATCATGTAATTGGCCCGATGATGAATAACCGAAAACAGACTGTTCGCCGAAACACCTTTGACTTCAGGAGATAAGCAACAGCGCCAGTCATACGTATGCTGCTACTCATGCTGAAGATGATGAGGTTAAAGTGTTTTCTTCGGTAGTTTACTAAAGCATAACAAAGAATGTTCAATTGAAATTAATTACTGAAAGATAGGTATGTTCAAAAGCACAGGTTATTGAGAAAACACAAACAGAAGCATGTCCAATAAACGAAGAGGATTCGCATTGTTCTGCGTGGCGTGAAACTGTAACCCCACGATCGTGTAATGAAACGAGCACAAGTAGCGCTCTGGGGCAACGAGAGGTAAACTTTTTGAAACTGCTTGCGACAGCTAACTTTGGATTTTGACAATGTCCAATTCGACTGACTCGGTCACTGTCGCACACATAAGCGTGCATATCATAAGCAAATTGAAGTTTTACTAGCATTGATGGGAAAATCCCTCTCTCCCAAAAGCACCTTTCCCACAAGGGTGGGTAAGCTACTTTTACTGATGTTCCTTTTACTTCGTTTGAAGAATTCAAAGATCATCATGTAGGACGCGTGTTTAAGCGTCATTTCGTTTGCTCTTTTCAATCACACACGCGAAATGAAGTACAAACAACTGGGCATGTTGGCGCCTACGGGCAAGATTTGCAGTGATCAGTAATCTGTGAAAGATAAACTGATGAGAGTAGATCAAACTTAGCCCTGAGAACGAAAACCGGAAGTCAGATTCAGCATACTTCATGCCATTTATAAGATACGGAATTTATGTTTATTTAAATAATTGTTTCCGCATTCAGGTGACGCTGAAGGCCAGAATTCTATACAAATATGACCATATTTTCGTTGTTCTGATCAGTTCGACGGTTCGAGTGAACTCATCCGCTACTTGTAGACTACTGACTTGTTTTGCAATGTCGTAGTTCCTGGATCGTACACAAGTGGTCGTGGGTTTAGGATATTTGGTCGCAACATTCGTTCGAAATGTTGGTGCTCTCCAACAAAACATCAACCTTACATGAAGATACAAATACAAACCGTCAGTTCCCAGCACAATTACCGTGTAGCTCGATTTGAGGTACACACAAACACCAAGGAGATGAGATGTACACACGAAGTGTGTATTGTTAGCTGGAATATGCAATTGTGAAGAGACAACTGATGTAGACTATACACAATGAACGAATCAAAATATGAAAATGTGTGCAATACCCTACGTCATAAAGTCAAGCGATCGAATAATAATAATCGATACAGACGCAGAGTGTGGAAGAAGAAAGGTGGCAAGGCGTGTGTGAGATGGAAACAAAGAATAAAGAAACAAGGTTAGGAAGAATACCCGATCCACTTAACTGAGCAAATAGCTCACAACCACTTGTTCTGACAACATAACGGTGATTACAATACGGCGTATTGCAAGCGCTTCGGAGAAGGTCAAGACGTGTTTGTTCATTGACTTTCAGATAATACGGAATGCTCTAACGGCAACTTTTTGGTAGCCAGATTTTTGTAAATGCCTTATAATTAAAACCACTACTTTTGGTACCCAGAAGCCAGGATCCGAATGTGTAATGCTCTTACTGTGAGGCCAACGAATTACAAACCGCAGGTGCAAATGAATTCACAAATATTTGGTTGGGCGAGTACGGGCACCGGATCCTTACTTGGGGTTGGAGGGATGTGAGCTTTTTGGCGCATCACAATGAATTTGGCTGATGTACAAATTCGATTTAGTACTGCCTTCATTCTTTGCCCCATAAAGTGTAACATCGTACCCTCTGTGTGGTGGAGACGTGAACGCGGGTTCCCGCGGCATCTTTATGAGAACTAGTCGGCAGTCGAGTACCTTAGAATGCTTGTGAATAAATTGAACTGAATATCCGAACATTATCTATACCAGAAATATGCTCATCCAAGAAGATTTTACGAATGTTATGACAGAGTGTTCGCATTCATGCCAGCCAAATTCATTGTGCTTATAATGAAAAGCAGCTAACTGTGCAGCATACCTTTTAAAATTCTGCTCTGAAATAGTATGATGATTTAAACTTCCAGTTGTGGTCATGGAGATGAGAACCGGCTGAGTGAATTCCGTTGTAATGGTGCAGCGCTTCAACTACTTGAGCCAGACAAAAAATAAACACTGTGAGAACCTATCCGTACACGTCGAGCAAGAAAGTCGGTTTTGTAGAAGGCTCTGCAAAACGCTTTCCACTAACTGAAGTCATAGGTAGTCGCAGGGTATGACAGAATACTGAGACGAATACGAGATCCTTGAGCAGATAGGACAACCATATGGAGCAATTTTTTAATATTACAGAATCACTCCTTTCATACAACGGACATCTGATCAACATCTGGACATCTGGAAGCATCTGCTCTCTCTCAAATTGTCTAAAAAACGTTAACCAGATGGTACGCGCTAACGACAGGCGTCAATTAAGTCGGGCTCAGCCTACGGATGTCACACCTCTAACTGGTGTCCAAAGACACTCTTATGCACCCTGTACTTTTACATAAATCAGCTTCCTACCTCTAACGCTGTACATAGTGTTGTGTGCAACAATGGTTTAATGAACGTGATCAGGACTGCTGGTTGCCATTAGTTTACACATGCCCCTCCAGAGTGAGCCTCCTGCACTGCTGCTGTTAGCCACGTGACCAAAGCAAGAGATTTCTGTCTGAGAGTGGCAAGCGGTATCAAAAACTATGTCATAAAAGACGGGGATGTGGGTAGGGAGATGGGAGAAGCTTGTAAAACGTTATATTCACATAATCGGATTTTCACGCAAGAATCTCTATCTTTTTGTTCTGCATAGGAATCATTTCCGGGAATAGCAATGCATCGTTGAGGCGGCGAAACTAAAAATCAAAACATACCTCCATATTGTGATTCACAAGCGAGGCAATTCCGATACGAACAGACTGTCCTGTTGAATCACGAATCTCTATTTTCAGTCTGCGCATACTGCACGAAAATGGTTCTAGAATCAGCCCAGAGCTCAATCGTGAGTTGCAACTTGTGTGCATGCACAACTCTGTAGTGCAAAAATCGATGACGTAATTCTCTCTTAGAGCGAACACTTAGGAGAACGGGAACAACTTCCGTCAGGCACGCTTAATTACATCAAACATACGTCCCAGCCTAACATTTCGCTAGATCCACCGAGATAAGCTGTCTTCTCACACTCGGGTCGCACCGGTTGGCACAAAACAGCTCGCTATCAAAAGCCGTTGAAAGGAAGTTTAATTAGCTCGCATTGCTTACAAGTAATGAGTAGTAGGGTGTTTTAGTGCCAAATTACAGATGTAAGACTCTTATTCATGGGCAGTGACCACAACGAAGAAGGAATCCCGCAACAGATACATATCAGGTTGCAAAAACGGTCATGATGTTGAAAGTACGTCGACTATTTCGAATAAACCTTCACAGTTCACCAAGAAATTGTGAGACTGAAGAGAACGTAAAGGGAAAGCTTGCTTCAGATTGAGCGCGACCGCCCAGTGCACAAAACAATCGCAGTTTGAACCGATGAATCACGATTTCAGATCTACAGCCTAAATTGTCATGTGTACTTGGAGAAGAGCCAGAGGGTTGACAGCCCCATATATAAAGGATATTCCGTGCGTGGGAAGCCGTTCTGATGAATGAGAAAAAGGGGCGAGACTTGCTTTCAACAGCTGCATAGGCGCCTGTTACCACTGTGGCGGTTGAGCATCACAGAGAATCACTGATGTACTTCTGTCTATGACGATGATGACCACTACCCAAATGAAATAACGCCAATATAAGTACTATTTAGTATTAATAATATTGCAAACATTTGAAGAAAGATTGAGTATCAGTTCAAGGTAAAGAAATATGCAGTTAATATGGGAGTAAGTAAAAAGCATGAAAACATGCAGAAAAAGGCGTACAGAAACGGGAGAGGAATTGTTCTTTTTCTTCTGCAGAAGTCATTTATACTGACCACGAAAACCCACTAGGACAACAAGTGTAACATTTCTGTCATTAATGTCGGCCTTAGGACAAATCTTTCAATGGATCTAGCCAGCCGCAGTTAACACCTGTAGGGCAACGGAGAAGCACAATAGCAGCCACGGGAGCCAAAGCTGACATCAAATTAATCACACACAACACCATGCCATATGTTCCCAGCATACTGCCTTTCTAGTCAAAACCAAAGCGTGCGAGCAAGGCGTGATGTTGTAAGCTCGAGTTGAAGTGGTCCGAGCCAACTTAATTAATGGAGTGAAACTACTTCATGTAAGGCTGGGCTATCTGTCCCAGAACTTTACGTTTACAACACATGGAAAATGTCCCGGTGACGAAGGACATCAAAAACAGATAACCTATGAATATAATCGAAAAGGAGTGGTCAGGTGAAACGACCGTAGAGCAATACCGCGCGCAAAATCGCGTCATACAGTATAACGTTGTACGGGAGACTCTGAAGAAATGTTAACATTAAGCTTTTTGTTAGTCCTTTGGTTGTACTGTCTTACAGGCACTTGCTGTGGAATGTGGTGTCATTTTTGGGTTTAGAGATCGTTGTGTATGTGCTATACAAGTAGTCGGTTGTCTTCTCGCTTTCTAAGTTCCAAGCAAAGCTTGTCAACTATGTGTGGTCTAAATATGACATAAATTAGCGGATAAACATGAAAATTGCCTGACAGATCAGACTGTATATTCTGACGGATGTTGGTCCACGTGCTGGAAGAGAATGTTACAGACAACCGTAACTTGGAATATCGCCATTATTATCTCCCAGTCAACTACAACGCTGCGTGAAACAAGCAAGACGCATAAAACAATGATAACTGAGCAGGTAGCTAAACTAGTTAAGACTCCAGTGGTACGGTAAGGACCATCCTAGCTTACCAACAATTCGGGCTAAGGGTTTCAGGGAGCGATCCCTTGCTGCGAAGGCAGCTGAGGAAAGAATGGCTGCAGCAGCTCCATCGTTCAGAGAACTCGCGTTGGCCGCAGTAATTGTACCACCTTCCTCAGCACTCAAGAAGGCCGGTTTGAGCTTAGGGAAACGGGTGAAATCTACCTTCTTATATTCCTCGTCTTCGTGTACTTCGTCGAAACCGTTCGGTGACTTTTTGTTCGGAATACGCACCGGAACGATCTCCGAAGCGAAAACACCTTGGGCTGCAGCAGTTTGACTGCGTTCATAGGACATTCGAGCGTAATCGTCTTGCTCACTCCGACTAATTTTCAAATCAGAAGCGGTTTTTTCACCACAAAGACCCTGGAAAGAAAATGCAAGCCGGTCAGAGTTATCAATGGCTGAGACATACAATGACAATTAGGAACCGCTTACGGAAACGGTGAGTACATGAAGCAGTGACCTCGTAAAGAGAAAACCTAAACGATGCTCAAAGCAGATGCTAACAAAGCAAACATTCAGGTAGACGAAATGACATAACAGGAGGGATGGTGTGTAGGACAACAGTCATAAACGAGATCTCACGGACGTTTGACTACAGCTTTCGCATTCACATTGACTTTTCCGGCAGTCCATCTCAAAAAGGAACACCAGACTCGAGCTCCGTACTTGTCAGAGCCCTTCAGTAGTGCACATCGCCGTCACGGCCGCGATTTGCACTGCGGTCCCCGTGCTTACAAATAGTCCTGTGATCATAGAGCTCGAAGCACGATCGAATCTTCAAAAAGTATTCCACCCAACAAGATTGCGACGGACTCTTCATAAAGTAAACTTTTGAGATTCCCTAACGTGGTGTGAATTGAATTCAGTACGAAATGCCAAGTGACCGTAAATATCTCACGAACGTTTGTGGCTAACTTGTACGGCTGCCAAGCCGGCGCCAAAGTAAACTAAGGGCAAGGAGTACACTCGAGACGACCTTGTTGACTCATACACTGTTACACACATGACAACGAGGCGGAATTCATTATGACCAATGAAGATAGGCACTTGCGATGTCCACAGATCATTACCGATCGTATCATCGGTAAACAGTGTCTACGTTAGTACACGCACAACTGGTTCTCATGTCAGAGGATATGATGTTGTCAACGCTCCGTATACTGTGTTCGTACTGACTCGAATTTTTTGTTTCCAACCAAATACACATTTTTTAGCTAGACACAAATCAGTGTTACTATATCCACATGTCGGGTCACGATATGCGCAAATCTAAGACCTCTCTGTCGATATAGAAACATCTTCTTGAAGCCTATGGGTAAGGTATACAGAGCAGGTGTACTAATTCACGGCTGTGAAACTTAATCGCTCAAGGCGGAAGAAATGAACCGCCCTCGAGTACCTGACCAACGGTGACTGTATTCGAGCGCTTGTGTCCGATGATATTAACGGGTAAGCAATGATGAAGTTACAGAGGAGATATTCGGTGGTGAGTGTCAAACGAGTTCCCTCGTTCCATCTTGGGGTACACAGAGGTTCAAACGGCTGGGCCATGTACCAAGAATACAAACAACAGGCACTGCGGACTACAAGAAAGCTTCCCTTGAAGATGACGCCTTACCCACTTACAGCTCCGTTATTCGGTTGCGAACTGACAGCGCCTCGATGATGAACGGCTGAGTTCAGATACAATTGCGTACAATAGCTGGTTAGGGCCTATTCTTGTCTTCATATATATATATATATATATATATATATATATATATATATACGGTAGATATGTATAAGCACGAACCACCTCAGTACTGTTGTCCTTAACGATGACGATAATGACGACAGAGACGACAAATATTGGCTGTGCACTTCTGTGAGGATAAGCATTTCATGCGAGCGCCGCTAGAGTAACTCAAATCATCAGTAGACATATTTCGAGTGGCCCTGATTAACTACTAACTGTGGGTCGGCAGATGGGAGAGGGAAGACAACTCTGACGATCAGCTTAGTGACCATCCTCAGCCTCACTTCTGACAGCATTCTGAAACACGCGGTCGTTAGAAGAAGCAGCCCGATCTACGCGATATGCCGTTCACACAATCGCAGCCATTGTGGTATTAACCCTCTGAAACAGTGAGAAAAGGAATCCTCATAACAAAAGAGAACAAAGCGGAGAGTACTGAAGCAGGTTCTATCAGTACGATTAACCGTCAGCGAGACACAAACATTAGGTGTCCTCAGGATGAATAATCTACTGAGATCTTAACGAAGTAACGTCAACAATCGGAGGCGGAGAATATGCAGCCGCCAAAATCAGCACCGTATCGAGATAAAGGAATATACACCTGGTTTTCAAAAGCCAGAAGGAAGAACTACCTCGCACAACGAAGCCCACTCAAAAGTAAATCAGTTCCAATTGATGAAGAACGAGAGGATGGAACACATGTTGCCATTAATGGTTGGCTGTTTAAAATGCAAAAGCGACACGATATCCGTTCGCAGTTGTTCTCGGACAGTGGTGAACAGGTTGTTTTTGAAGGCACAAATAACTGGCAAATTGGACAGCAGAATACTAATGGGAAGACACTTTCGATTGTAAGGATATAGCGTCGTCCCATCATTTATAGCGGAAAAAGAATTTGGTTGAAAAAGACAAACAATGTCATAGACCCAAAGATTCAAGAGAGCTGACGGCACTACCGTTTTGTAGTGTTACAGGCGAGCAAGTGGAACACGTCACGATAAAAAAACATGCACATACCCGTTAGTCAGAAGTCAACAATCGTCTAATGAACGGTGTGTGCTATTCAGTAAACTGTAAAGCGTGCAGAACGCGAGTGTTCTAGACTTAACTGTAGAGCCTCAACAACAAAACGGTGGGGAAACAATGGAGATTAGAATGTTATTGTACGACTGCGTCCGTCTCACAGAAGCTGACTTCAGAATACACGACGTACATACACGCCATAAAATGCAACATGTGAGGAGTTAAGACTGGATATGATGAACTACTGCACACCATTGTGACCGCAAAAGACGCTCACTTATTGCAGGAAATCCTGTATAGGTTATGCTAAAACATAGGTCAACGAACGTGTACACTCATTTACATAGCAGGCATGTATCCACGCACATCGGGCAGCAATACACCATCATTCGTCTTGGTGATACGTCCCCCATAGCGCGTACACACTGTTCCAGTAGTCGCTTCTGGTCCCTCGTGTGTCTGTTCTTGAGATCTGTCCAACAGTTCTCGAATGTAAGTACTACTCACAGACGAAGCTGCATGTTATAAAACAACACAAATTCCGAGTATCACAGAGGGCATTCTGTCTTCAACCTGTATGCCAAGCTGTATTACATTCACATGAAAACCTTTCGCCAGAACAGATGAATGCGTTTGAAGTTGAGTGAAAAAAATATAAACGTAACGAAATATAGATAAACAGATTGGGAATAACACAACGTTACGAGAAAGTTGTAATACTTTACGTTTCCACCACTACGGGTGGCCTTCCTCAGGAGTGTTGTAATCGATTACAACACTCCGGAGGAAGGCCACCCGAGGTGGTTGAAACGTAGAGTACTACAACTTGCTCGTAACGTTGTGTTATTCCCAATCTGTTTATCAATGACATATTAAACACGACGCCCAAACTATTCAACTTCATTCATACTAAATTTGGTGCGGATATCTTGTAACGAAATATATTCGGTTTCCGTTACGCAAAAGTTGCTAAAAACCAGGGTCAGGAGTAGTCGGGGAAATCGTGGGGCCCCTGGTGATATGCGTTGCCGAGGGCTTTGTGGTTGTCCTGAATCGGTTGAGCACATCTGGCAAAAGTGCGCCTTTACTCATGGTGCGCGCTGCGCTCAACACAATCGAGTAGTGCAGAAGGTCGGAAAGTTGTTGAGAGCTCGAGGACACACAGTGTTCACCGAGCCAATAATCCCGAGCGGCTCGACATTTTGCAAGCCTGACCTGGTGATAGGATGCGGCCTGTACAAACGTAGTGATTGAACAAAAGAACTCGTGTGGCAATCACTATCAAACACCCGCTTTCTAACCTCTTCGTTACTTACACACTGGTACCACCCGATACGAGCGACTGAACGCAGACATCGGTGGTCAAATACTTGAAGACGGTTCACGTCTTCTACCCTGAGCGGCCAGGTCTCGCTGCCGTAAAGTAATACG
>QNGE01003327.1:0-58804 GCA_008508345.1 Paragonimus westermani | reverse complement strand
TAAATTTGATAGGACAGTGGGGGAGGGGTCAGCAGTAGCATGTTTTCGCCTATCCACCCTGCTGTACGCAGCAGGTAGGGCGGGCCGATTTATACTGCGAGACGGCCGATGCAGTATGGAGTTGTTTGTGTTGTGAGTATTCATGGTTGTGTGTGGGCTGAGATACTACCAAGACGCCCAGACCTAGACAGGAGAACGATTAGGGTTCTTAACCAAAGCCTTTGGCTCAATAGCCTGTACCGCAAGGCAGCGGGTGGGTGGCGGTGTACCAGAAGTGGTACGTTTTTCGGAAAGAGATGCCAACCATCTTCCAACCCCCAACCTGGAGGACCAGGAGACTGTGGTTTGTCAGACCTCTACCTGTTAGCCTGCCTGGTATGAGTAACTCTGTCCAGTTTAGTCCGAGGTCTTCGAGATGCGTAAGCCGTCACACCACGTCAAGGTCCAGATGCCAACCATCTTCCAACCCCCAATCTGGAGGACCAGGAGACTGTGGTCTGTCACACCTCCACCTGTTGGCCTGCCAGGTATGAGTAACTGTCCACTTTAGCCCAAAAGGTCATAGAGATGCGCAAGCCGTTACACCACGTAGAGGTCCAGTCTCACCGTTAGCCTACATGTGATTGTGCATATATGATAATGTGAGTGACGTGGGCGTAGCTTTTCCGAATTTCACAAGCGAATGTGTGCGGCGACAAATCCTTCTTCACCTTTTTTTAAAGAAAGGTTACATAGTATACTCTCAGGTGGAGAAAGTTACCGCAGCACAGGTTTGGAAACACCGTTCAAGACATAAGGCAACTGTCATCACGTAGTTTCCAGCCGCGAATGGCAACTTAGGTGAGAAATCTTGAGAAAACTTCTGTTTGCATTAGAATAGTCCGAAAGTTTACCATAAAAGAACAGCTATGCTGGCTAGTCTAACAAAATGTTACCTACGTTTAAGAAGTCAATGTTGGAGAATGTAAATAGATGAGATCATCAAGGTAATTTCACTCTTGAAAAGAACACTTGCTAACGTGATCCCCCGTCAAGAAACATTTTCCACAAGGTGTAATTGTTTTTTTTTGAAGAGGGGTTAGGAACAACAGGGAACTCGACGGGTGCTTGTGAAAAACAATGAGTCAGACAACTCTACTTTGTAAGCTCATCAACTACATACACCGCGAGATGCAAGCATTTCGTTTATTCTCATCATTCGATTACATAAGACATTCTGTTAGGCAGGTTTAGAGCGCGGCAACAGAACAACAAAGCAAATTAACGCTCTGTGGATACATGCCAGTCCCACAGCAAAAATGATGGTCGGGTCAACACCTTCTGCCAACAGAGCCGGGGTTCAGTGGGGGAATAACAACGTTTCAGGAAACGCCAACAAAGTGGAGACCGCAAACGCATGAGAAACCCAGAAACGAAATGGCAGAGCAACTGCATGATCTGTTGCGATTAAGTGTTTCTCAGTCAAAGACGCTGGATTTCTGCCCTGATGATGAGAATGCGATCCCCATTGAGTCATCATGGGCACTAGTCACTTGGAGATACGTTGCGCATTTGTCTGTCGAGACAGCTAATGTGTTGTTCCTAAACTGATATACCAACCACGCATTTGTTCCATGTTACGGCAATGCATACGAACGTTCTCGGCTTGTGGGGTGACAATTACATTCAACTACGTAACAACAAAAAAGGTTCTATATGAATCGAACATCACTCACAACTGATCAGAGCTGTCGCATTTCCACTGACCCTCCAGTCGGCCCCACTATGGAAATTTTATGGAAAGTCTATGGGAATGCGACAGCTGCGACCAATTAGGAGTGAAGTTCAATCTATACAGAATCAAAATCCACTATTACTTATAAGCATAAAGGTTCTCACGAAGCACGCTTACCTGACAAAAAAATGTTGTTGCTTAACGTCATGTCGTAAAACGACAACAACACATTCCCATTTCCGTTTGTGATGAGGTAAGTGATCAGCGGGTTTTTCGCAGTTATCTTTCGGTTCCACATGGTTGTACCTCGTAGATAACAACAACCGCTGAGAATTGGACAAGACTCAATCGTAATAACGGTATGAAAGTAGAAGGACTGTTCACTGCCAATATGCTCCATAGTTACATCACCACAGAAGCAATATTCGAAGAGATGTCGTGTCCTGACTTCAAAACAGAAGCTTCATCTCCAAAAAGCTTTAGTCAAATCGGTTGCCTGTACATGAAACCGCCGAATAAGTTGAGACAAACTGAACAGTATATCATGCGAAGATAAACAATAGATTGGTGGTAATCAAGGTCTTGTGGTTCTAATCCGAACAGCTTTCACGTTTTTGGTTGAAATTCCAAAATGAAGAGTTCAAGGTAATCATCATTCTTCGCATCACTGGGGATCCAGAACAAAACCAAAACAAACCCACTGACTAATTTTGAACTGATATCGAAGAGGAGTGAAAATGGTACGGAAAAGAGTAAAGTGTTAGGACTGCCGTTTTGAGGTTTGATCACAGGCCGTGGGCTCCACTCACCAGCGTGCGTGGTACTGATGAGGCGTCGTTTTTAACCATGTGATGGACAACACTCTAAGAGGAGCATACGTGGGTTCCAAGGATCTCGGAATAGTACTGCCAGGTAGTATGAGTATGTAAACTTTGGTGATTTATCCAGTTCATTTGAAGAGAACACGCGCTCCATGCTCAATCGATTAAATGAAACCACTGGTCTGTGTGGCATGCGCTTTGCAAATCCAACGTGTCACAAGATTGGGTTGGCATTAACCCGGTGCTTTCGTCAGGTTTACAATGCGAGCGTGCGTTCAGTTTTATTTAATGGATCAGAGAGCTGGTCTATTCGTGCAAAAAATGCGTACAGCTTCTCAGTATTTGACAACCGTTATTTCCGTCTGTATTTAACAGGTCAAGCTTGAAGGCGACGCAGCAACCGGCCTGTTCGTATTTGTGCAAGTACGTCCTCAATAAACGTCGTAATGAAAATGCACAGTAGTTACCGGTTGGTTCACGTACTTTACATGCTGACAGAGCCATTGTCTCGCCGTACATCGCTTAGAGTGGTTTCTGGCAGCTGAAAGAAGCCACTGACATGGTGACAAGCTAAGAAATTGACCATTCCACCAAGCAATATTGGTGAGTGCCGTCTACCTGAATGAAGAGTTCGCGATCATCCACAACACATCGCACGCACTCTGATGATGTATCACAGTCAATAGAAAGCGGGTATCCGCGAGATTACTGAGTTTTTCTTTTCAGGGAGCACTAGTGTTCTTTTGCACTTACTTGTTTTTCCTCCACACATTTGTACTTAATATTATTATATTATAGGGATCAACCGTAGCACGAACCATAGTAGCAACGCGTGTGACTCAAAACTGAAAATGCTAACGATGAACAAGGTTGAAACAACTGCCTACTACTTCACTGGTGATCACCGGAACCAATTGTATACAAAAATTATGTGGCTTTTTCTCGTCGCCGCGAGCAACGGTAATTCCAACTACAATGCTGAAGGTAAGGGAGATTCCCATTGGAACAGCATTTTCAACTGGTCATTACACTCAATCATGTTAATAGACTGGAACGAACGTTCGTAAGACTTATCGGTGGTAATCAATACTAGAAAAGTAAGACCAACATTTTGGGTTCGACGGCTGTTATTCACGCAACACATCAGAAATGGTCGAGAGCATTGACAGTTGCATGGGACAACCTATGTAACTGGTGGACATACGGTCGATTTGTATCAACCAGTGGTAGTTACCCGATAGGAAACAACTGATTCTGCTCAAAAGACAAGGCATGTCCTGTTCGCTTTGAGAAACGCAGGTTCCTGTTTTCACAGTGGAAACGAGGTAATCTGAGATCATGTAATCACAAACCAATACGCTAGACACTAGGTTGCCTACAGGATTGTTGTTGTGACGAATCAGACGGTAGGGAGAAAAAATGAAACAGCATGGTGAAATACGTCACAAATAAAAAGCCACAACTTACCATATGAATTTGAAGTTTGGCGTCCGTCAAGCCATCGTGTACTAAGCCATCGTAGAGTGTTGCTCCGCCGTAGGATGGCATTTGTCGAGGAAGATAAAAGGGAATGTTTGACATGCTCTCCATCCCACCGGCGCAAATAACGTCCTTCAGAGCCGAAATAACAAAGATCAGATAAACCAGGTGTACGGAAAAACCGCAAAAGCAGCACTATTGCGAACAATTGCGGGTGAAACAGAACATACGGCACCAACTGCAGATTTGTTTGTCTAGCTTTCGCCTCGAGTTTCAACATCTTGTACATGACTAAATTTAGGTTTAAATGATTTTCCGTATGCCATAGGCACAACTCCAAGGGGTCTATCCTTTTTCACGGGGATGCCAGAGCTGCAATTAATTGTGAGATATACTGTTCACATCAATACGAAACGCGCTGCTTCTGAAAAAACACTAAGTGAAAATCGAACAATGTGATTAAAATAAATCACACCAATTGCAGCTTTGACTTTGTTGAAAGTAGATTTTCAATGTACGTGTCTGGCTATAGACACACGATAAATATGGTTTCGATCAACTCCAACAAGAATAAACCTTAAGTGTGTAGGAAAATTGCTAAGCAAAGAGGCAGAACAGTAATATATTCAGTTTTGAATAAATTACGGAGATTATGTGAATAAAACATCGCGCAACAAAACCTGCTGTGAGGTCTCTTCAACTAGCCACTTGGGTATGTTTTGCCATTTGGGTAGTTACATTCCTTTTCGTTCTTCGCAGATAACCGGCTCCACAGCCACGCCTGCATTAGTACACGCAGGGTACATTGGCATAACATTCTTGAGGGATGACAGAAGTGTCGATGGTGTGATGGACAAAAATCACTACTAGGCAAAACACAGAATGTTCGATTAAGTGCTGAGTATGGTTTCCGGTTATTCCATTCAACGTGTAGGGTTCTGTATAGCGACTGTGATTTTGCAACACACTTTGTCACAATGGTAGATTGACCGAAACATATTTTAGTGTGCCTTTATAATCCCATTTCAAGATGCATCTTGTCGACAAGCTGACGGTATTGTAATGGGCTCATCGACCGGGTCTACTTTGACCTACATTTTTATGACTAGGATGGAGTAAAAATGTCAGTTTCTGAATGTCACCAGTTGCTACTTGGGATTGGCAGAGCATACAACGCCGATTGTCATCGGCCAATCAAACAACGGGCGCAATCTGATTCAGACAGATTTGAGTGTGGCTTGCGAAATGGAGCGAAAACTATTCGTAGGCATTCTTTAGTGGACAGCCAACATGCCCCTCGGATGGCTAAATTAGATGATTCGTTGGTATGCAATTTGTAACCCATTAACCGACGCAACATAAACCATATGCGCCATCATAGACAGTAATATATCAGTGCTCTACAACGATGTCTAACTGCCACGCAACCAGGAAGTAAAAAGGGGATGTTGTACAGGAAGAGAAAAGAAAAAAAACGGGAGGGAAAGGGACCTAACTACTAAAAATAGATGTCTATATTCAAACCTTCAACATGAAATTGCCTGCAATTTGCAAACAGTCAACTGAGCTGTAAGTGGAATTAAAGCGTCACCAGCAAGACGGCTTCCTTACGGCTTTAACTACCCCGCGTAATAAAATGCATCCACTTCACGGACAACTCCACCAAACAACATTCATTTCATCAAGCTCAGTTAACCGTCAACTCACCTAATGTCTCCAATTACCGACTATGGGAGTCGTGAGGTCCCCAGCCCGGGAAAACGAACCCGACCTACCGTGGCCAACGTCTTGATGAACGACTTCATCTCCCTACGCCAGTCGGCCGCAGCGCCGGCACAATATTCGATGTGACAGACGACTAGCTGGCAATCTTAGTACATGACATAACTAACTGTCTTTGCAAATGTAAGGATTGAACAAAAGAACTCGTTCGACAATCACTACCAAACATCCGCTTCTTCGTTGCTTACTCATTAGTGCCATACAGCGCCAGCGACCGAACACAGACACCGGCCTTTCCTTCCCTAATGTCTTCCTCCCGGGCTGCAGTAAGTCGACGAAGTATGGTGGACGCCAGAGCTCTAGTAGTGGTTAAGGTCAAGCTAATTCCCTAACGGTTTTCGCAACAGCCCCAACACCTTTCCTGAGTATGGGAATATTATCAAGTGACCTCAGGACAGAGAGATGATCTCTGTTGTCCTCGCAAGTTGGAATAATCGAGAAGAATTCTTGAGTGAAGCCTGTCCAACTTCTCTGAAAGGTGCCGGCACGAGATCAACCGGGCCAGCGGCCCTATTACGTTTGAAAGCCGAAATGCATTTGCGGACCTAAGTTTTGATGGGTGGTTCTAAGTCTATCGACCAGAGCGCCAAGTTACAATGTTACATTAACACATTAGAGAACTATATATATATATATATATATATATATATGAATTCATCCGAAGTGTCACTCGAGGCGTTACACCTAAAAACAAGAAAAAACAGGGATTGTATATCTAATTAACCCTAATAGATGTCAAGGAAAATTAACCTATCCACGAATGGAAATACGCACCACATGTAGTGTTTGAACTCGGACAACTGCTATACACAGGGCTTCGAGTAGAATCGTCAGAAATTCTACATGGCATGAAAGCGGTCTGTGGCCTCGCTGCGACTGTTAGGCAGTAAGCAATCGACAACTCCGGGGCTTATCGAGAAGGATACGGAAATTCCCCGCAAAATACAGTAGCGAAACCAGCTACTCGCGAATAATTGAGAACAAATGACAAACTTCACAACAATCGATGCAAGCCCTGGTCTGCGACCGAGTGTCCACATTATCGAGCATCCGCCATTCAAGTGAGAGTAGACATAACACAAATCCGTTTGACTGCATCGGGGGTTATCGTTAAGCAAGGATCAAACCTGTTGAAGCCGGCTGAAACTCCACTGACAACGCATCCGTAACCAAGCCTATTAGTCAAGCCGCCATAAGAAAATACAAATAAGCGAATTGCATCGTCATATGCGGCCAGTGAAGTCAAAAACAAGAGCGAACAGCGCTCCACTGGTTACCAGTCCAGCTCACCAACCCGGTTAGCGAAATACGACTCGTATCCTTTAATCGAATTCTTCGGAACCCAGCTTCATTAACGTCAAGGTCAACCAGGATAACAAAGGGTGGATCAACGCAAATATACTGTCTTCGCAGAAGACTCGCTTAATTATGGAAATTTAAGCAGTGCTCTTTTGAATCAACCAAACAGAGATCCTGAATAAAACAATGAGAAGACGCAATTCATGTGATGTTCTCCGGAGTAACAGTTCGTACATTCTGATCACACATGGACATGTAACTAATTTTAAACGAGTCAAAATTCCACAGAGCGGAAGTCATGGCTTAAGGGATTAAACAAACAGACACCAAAAATGAAAATCACAATTGTGGGACTGCTGACTACCAGGGTAGCCGCAGTGTCAACACAAATTGTTTTTGAACACACAGGGGGGGACTGTGACGTTTAATGGCCAAAGCCTCAGCAAACTGGAGTATGCGTTTCCGGTTGCTCCGAAAGATCACCGAGAACGCGTCAGAAACTTTGACTGTGTCCTGTTTGTATTATGTGCCTTGCGAGGGAAGATGCGGGGTGCCGTCCATCGGCATCTATACAGGCTCCTAGCGTTTCTAATTGCGTCTCCAACCATTTGGGTACATGCTCCTTGATACGAACAGCTAGTTGTCGGTTTGTCCTCCCTATGTAGCTCATACTGCAGCTACATGAGTATTTGTATAGACAGTGAGATGTGACAGACGTACACTGTTTGTTCGTAACCGGGGCGACTGGTAGAGTTCTAGTTCGTTGTATTACGCACAGTTTTGCAGCGTTATAAGTCCTGGATACAGCCGCTGTTAGACGCTTCCTCGTCATTGTTGACCAGCTGTCCCCTAGAAACGGGAGTTCTAATTACACCGTCCTCTTCGGTACCGTCGTCACTTCTACGGTTGGGATGACGGCTTTGCTGTACTTTTTAATAAACCCCAGAGGGTACCCGTTCACCTGCAGAGTGTCTGTCAGTAAGCCTAACTCTAGTTGTAGGTTGTCTTCCGTGCAAATCCTCCGTGCTCTATGGAAAAGCGTCCTGACTAGACTTCTCTTATGCTGCACCGGTCAGAAGCTTTCGAAATGCATGTACTGTCCAGTCCAGGTAGGTTTCCTGTAGACGGATCTCCCTACTGTGCCATCTTGTCTTCGAGCGACTAGAATGTCCAGGTACGGAAGACCGTCATTTGCTTCGTTCTCTCTTGTCAGTCTTAGGTTCGGGTGAGCCTGGTTCAACTTCGAAAATAACGCATTCGATTCACTGGAGCTGTCAAAGATGGCCAGAATATCATCTACGTAGCGTCTGTACAGCACTGGTTTTGGCAGGCTTTCGCATAGTGTGGATTCTACTTTGGCCATGAAGAAATCCGCTAGAAGTGGACCCAACGGACTGCTCATTGCAACCCCATCCACTTGTCGGAAACTATGCGTTTGAAAGTTGAACCTTACATTATGTGTGCATAGGAGTAATAAAGATTTCAGTTCGACAATTGGGATAGAAAAAGGAGTACTGCTACTTACAATGAATTCGCAAATGCTATCAACTGTTTCATGAAGCGGAATGTTAGTAAACAGGGATGTCACGTCAAATGAACACATCAGTTTATCTCGGACATTTAAGCCATCTATACAGTTAACAAGTTCAAAACTGTCTTTTAGACTGTACTTACTCAACTGTTTTCTGACTGGTTCCAGCAAATCAGCTAGCCAACGGGCTAATTTATGCTGCGGTGCGTTACACATGGACATAATAGGTCGAAGTGGGACATTGGGTTTGTGGGTTTTGGGCAGTCCGTACATATGCGGTGTGCGTGTGCCGACTGGCCTCATCAGCCTGCATTGATCAACAGACATGACGCCATTTTTCCTCAACCCTTCAAGCCTGCGGCAGATTTCCTTTTCCACTTCTTGGACGTTATCAGGATTATCATCCGGCTGAAACTTCTGAGTGTCATTAAGAATTTCAAACAAAGTCGCTTGATGATTCCTTTTGTCTCGTTACGAATACGTCATCATTTCCTGAAGACTTGGATAGGTATGTAACCAATCTATCATCAGAAACGCTTTCGCGCACTCAAATGGAAGCCCTCTCTTTAGGATTGAAGTTTGCTATACCACCAAAGAAAGTTGAAGAACTCGGGTTTCATGCCCAGTTTGAAAATTTCTACGATCAACTTCAGCAACATTCGCCAACGTCTGAGGAGAATCAAAATTGGTTGAAAGCAAAACTGGTGGATGTCGCCTACCAACGTCGGAATTACAAACAAAAGCGTCACAACTTACTATCACCGGCACACTTCCAAAGCCTGAGAGAAATAAGACAAAATGAGAAATTGATGGTGTTAAGTCCGGACAAAGGCTCAGGGGTTGTGCTGATGGATAAAGCGGAGTACGTGGACAAAATGTTTGAAATTCCTAATGACACTCAGAAGTTTCAGCCGGATGATAATCCTGATAACGTCCAAGAAGTGGAAAAGGAAATCTGCCGCAGGCTTGAAGGGTTGAGGAAAAATGGCGTCATGTCTGTTGATCAATGCAGGCTGATGAGGCCAGTCGGCACACGCACACCGCATATGTACGGACTGCCCAAAACCCACAAACCCAATGTCCCACTTCGACCTATTATGTCCATGTGTAACGCACCGCAGCATAAATTAGCCCGTTGGCTAGCTGATTTGCTGGAACCAGTCAGAAAACAGTTGAGTAAGTACAGTCTAAAAGACAGTTTTGAACTTGTTAACTGTATAGATGGCTTAAATGTCCGAGATAAACTGAAATAGTAAGGAGCATGGGGGTGTGAAACATAACAATGTGAGGGTGAATTGACTCGTACATGAACAAACAAACATGAGACGAGCGCACTTTAACAGGCATCGATTTGCTAACATTGACATTGCAAGTCATACGACACTTTGAGATCGTTCACACGGCCATACAGATTGTGGACTCGGAACAGTTGCAACTTCTTTGAGTGGACTCGGATAGAGTGATCTAGAATAAGTGTAAGAATGTGTCTCAGAAGATGAAACAAGTGATACAGCCTGCAGATCAAAGTAAATTCGTCTCTCAGAAGACCGCAGTATGTTGAGAGGTGATCCAAGCTGAGTGGTCTTGCTCAATAAGAGGGTAAACTAAGCACTAAAATACGCCCTTTGACTTCATTTCGCATTCAAAATCTGACCCATATCCCCAATAAGGAGTGGGTGGCAAGCTTGAATAGCTAAGTCAAGGTGAGGATGCACCAATGGGCTGAAGACAAACGGAGAGATTTCCAAGTGAAACGGCTCCCGCAACCGGGTTAACGTCCAATGTCGTGCTAGCTTCGTTATCAAGGCGCGGGAATGAAACAAGCTGAAATCTTCCGAGAAGCTCGGCTTTCTGTCTTACTCGCAGATAGAATACCTCAACCTTGTATATACAAAATGTAATGCATCCGACGAGTGACTAACATACATCACTCCCTGCCTACATGAGTTAAACGGAAGGCAGTGCGCTGAGACCCTGCGAGACAAGCCAGTAAAAGTGCCTGAAAGCTTCACGCTTTTAAATACTGGTGGCTCCCCCACGTCACCGGTGTAT
This sequence comes from Paragonimus westermani, assembly GCA_008508345.1. Taxonomy (NCBI): domain Eukaryota; kingdom Metazoa; phylum Platyhelminthes; class Trematoda; order Plagiorchiida; family Troglotrematidae; genus Paragonimus; species Paragonimus westermani. The sequence goes on along the minus strand of QNGE01003327.1, from coordinate 48,126 downwards.
GATAGCAATGGGGAACCTATACGCGGTGAGATTTCACTGATGAATGATTAAAAAAGGATGGGGCATAATATACAACCCAGATACCACCGGTCCGCGAAATGGCCTGTGAATCGTAGAAGGAAAGAGCTTACGACACCATACTAGTTGAGCTTCCTACACAGGGTGTATAGGTAACTTTGTTAAATGCTTTGGGGGGAAATTCAGACAAACGACAACTACCAATTTATTCTTAAATTGGTCTGGTACTCCTTGATCTCAGCAGATTAATAAAACATGGGATCCACGGTGGTCATCAAGCAACAATGTGCGTGTACACTGTAAGTCGGAAACTGGTTTTCCATTATGCTTCCGGAAATTTGAGAAAAGCTCATAGTTGACATGTTCATCACAAACAACTCGTTGATAACGTGGGACACAATACATATTGTACTACTGGAACCTTGCCCAGGTTTAGAGAATAGCCAACGCTTTATTTAACGGTTTCGCTAGTTTTCTTGCTTATGTTTGCAACACGACTAGAAAAATTAGTTAACGATCAGACAAACTGTAATCAAGATATTCCAATAACCGTTACAGGACAGAAGGGAAATGGTCATAATCGTAAGAAGAGGCATACTTTCTTGGTTGATAACAAAGAACTCAGCATACTATGTTCCAAAGAAGTCATCTCTAAATTAAGGGTGGCAGTTCTATCGCGCAGTTGCGGGAACGCACGACGACTTTTGATGCACTTCACAGCCGTGTTGCACAGTGGATTCAGGTTGAAGTTGAAACCATTTAGTAATTTCAATTGATATCGATGTTCACCTGTTCGCATTGCTGCTGTCGCTTGATGGTGAATATAGTAATCGATGTGCGGTTGACTATCTTCAGTTGGTATGTACACCGGGTTGATCCTTTGAAGACGAGAAGCATATCTGCTCAACATCTAACTGAATCTTTCTGTCAACGTGGTTTCGGATACAATACAAGCATGCATTTGTTGATAGCCTCAGTTACAGCAAGCTCAAAAAGCTGTCAATGGCCGCCTATAACAACAGACCGATTGTAGCTTTCTATTAACGTATACCACCCGACTCACGTGCTAAGTTCTCCTAGTCGGCTCTGTAGTAGTTTCTAGTGAAACTATGAACAATGGGGACAAACTGCGCCTAACTAATTATGTCACGAACGAGGCGTCTATTCCGAGGACACACACCCAATTTAGCTTGCCGGATAAAACACCGTTTGGCCTAGACGATCTTAACGAAGCTCTTCAGCGTGTAAAACCTTTGACTTCTTCCCTTTAGTTGGCACCTACGACTGCAGCAGAAGAATGAAAGGTAGGAACATTTTACTGCGCCTAAACCTCACGTGGAGCAGACTCACGCTCCGAATGGTGAAAACCACCCATCAGCATACTTTGTAATAGTGCTGTTGGAGATACTGGATAATCAACAGATTGTGTCAACTGGACAGGACGATGTACTGGTAAAATGTACAACAAGCCAAACAGACTTGGGTGAATTCAGAAGAGTTGTGCTGGCGATGAGCAACATAGATTATTAAACCCCCACTCTTTCCACACTATCGGTCACAGCAAATTATCGTGTCCTGCAAGCCTATTTCATCATCTGCAACATCTGTCGCAACCCACAATAAACATTCTTACTGACAAATTTCTGTAAAGCAACATGGAAGTATAGTTGGGGATCAGATGGTTGTTACTCGGAAATATCGCGTATTTCACATAGGAAACCCCAATAGTTCCACTACGGTCAACACGACAACCAATACCTCCAGGGAATTGACAGTGAATGGTAGACAGAGCACCTAAATCGCGATCACTAAAAAAATCTACATCCAAAAATAGGATTGTCTGGAACCCTTGCAAATGAGTAGAACAAGTGAGCCCATTAACACAAGTTACGAGGGACCTGGCGTAAGTCGCAACAGAACATAGTTGTTCTACATGAAACATCCTGCTAGCTGAGTAGTTAACGGTGGTCAGACGAAGCACACTACGGTAGCTGAAAATAGTAGTGGACTTGGTGGCTCAAGTTGATGGGTTGGGCGCTAGATCATTTGCCGAGCTTGGTACATTAATGGCAAACAACTCATTATCAAAACGAAAGCAAATCAGCAGTCTGTAACAGCATCAGTGATGTGATTAGTGATGGCAAACAAATGTTTCTTTATGTAAAAGTGTAGGATGACTTTTGACCTAAAATATGACTTTTCTTTTTGCTTTGGGACCGATCTTGAAACCTCATCGATGAATCACAACCTATTAGCAATGCCAGATACTCCCCGGACAAAAAGATAGCCCTCGAAACAGAGGAAGCCGAATCCATGGTTCTAGTTAATATCACGGCGCTATGGTCAGGGAAGCAGTGCAAGGATACTGGGAACTAAACTCTCAACAAGTGGAGAACTGAAACCGTAAAGTACGCCACCCTATGGAATTGTGTGTATTTGCACACTTCAGATTCACCAGCTAAACCTACGAACTGAAAGGAAGTGCAATGGTATCTGGTATATCTGGAGTCATCGCTGAATCGGTGATGCAGTGGCTAGACAATTTAAGGCCGAAGAAAGGTTAAACGAAATCCGTGAATAGGATGTGTTGACACATCTGTATTACCCCGGCAATTCGAAGGAGATGATGCAAACATGCTACCATTTAACAATATTTTCAATATAAAACTAACCACGCAGGTAGAACACGACAAGCTACCTTTCTTGGATTCATGAGTCAATCGAAACAATAGACTTCATTTTACTGAAAATACACATACCGACTCGTCAGCCGTTACAGCAACAACCCGATTAGCCACGAAATCGTTTGCACCAAAACTCTGTTCCGAAGTGCAGAGACACATTGCAATGCCACAGCCTTAGGAAACAAGGAAGAGGAGCACTTTTAATAGGTGTTATTTTGCCAAGAATACCCATGAGGTTTTATCGGAAGCAGACTAATGCAACTCAAACTCTCCGGAATGGCCAGTACAGAAGACTGCTGGAGTGTACAGTAAAAACAGTTTGGAAATGACTACAAGATCTTTATAACCATACGACGATAGCACACCAACTAACCGCAACCATACGAATATTATCAAAACCAAAAGAACAACTCAAATCTATCGACGGAATGAACCTAGTACATTCAACCAAAGGAACTGACTGCGAAAAACATTACGTCATCCAAACCGAATGTGACTACATAAACACGAACTAGCCATTAACGGACGCGACCATTGTGTGTTGACCTCAGCCCATGAGGAAGGACTTAAGGAGACGCAAACGTAACCATGACCAAACATGAAGGCATAATTGAAAGACTCAACATGAATCAAACCAAAGATCAAGTAGTGATGGCGGATAACCGGCAACAAACAGGTGACCCTAGTGACCAATGACGAGGTGGTGAACGGCTGTTCAAAAACAACAATAACAATAAACCAAGTAGATTTTAAGTCAAAAGATCAAACGCAACAAGTGGGCAAGCGTACGCCGGGTCAGCTGGCTAGAGGTAACAAGAAGTAATCAATAACGCTTCATATCAAAGTTATTCTATCACCGAGTGAGGACGGAAGCTCATCAAGCTTCACCAACCGCAACGCTCAAACTTTTACACTCCGACAGTGCCCCATAGTGCGCTGAAACGTTTGAAATTTAAATGTTGAGCGCAGCCAAAAATTGTAAAAACGTCCAACACACATTGAGGACGATTATGCTTCTACGGCTATTGTCCTGCTTAAGGATATCAGTACGACTAAATAGTACGCTAAGGAAGGTCAGAATACAAAAAGATGTTTGTTGTCATACAACGGATAAGGCTGCATGTAAGTTGGAGAAACCTAGATTAACGAAGTCTAGGCAGAAGTAACTGGTGTTAGAGCTCACAGCAGAGGGACTATTAAATGGCACAGCCGCCACTGAGCCATTTCAATCTCAAGCATGTCGGCATAATGAACCCGTGTTAACCAGCCGTAACTGATACACCAGGCCTGACAACAAACTAACAACTAAATACTAAAATCTGATTGAGCAATTACTGCTCTGTTATGGGATTCAACCTCAAAACAAGATTGGGTATCAATGCTAACAAGGACCTCTAAGTAGGACTACATGGGTAGGAAGGCCCTCAGACGCGAACACGTTTAGACAATTCACCTTCTAAAAATGTGCCGCACATGAATTATCAGCTGCGGAAGCGTTCGCCACAACAGTTTTCAGGTTTTGCAAACACCGAGAGCGTGGATATCACCTAAGCTTGCACATAAAAACCGCCGATTATAAAGAACAGGCGTATAGGAGGAGCGGCATATAAACAGGACAAGTACTACTAAGTACTGAGTTAAGTTCACAATAATGGCACCCATTGCATCCGCAGTTTTGGCGTGTAGAGGAGTGGCCCACACAGATCGATCAACATAGCTTCCATAAATACCAAACAGCCTCAGATCATACAGCAATATGGTGGACGATGTGTTAGGATAAACCAAGTGAGATTTATCCAAAAGGTTTTCCGCGACTGAAGAATGTGGACTCTTGTCTGAACGTAAAAATGGTGATTGTCACCGCGTGCAGTCAACACTCACGGATGTGTTCCGTCAACTACTGCCACACATTTCTACCCGTTCTGACAATATGCATGTCTCCGTGGATGCAGTCGTGTTGGTCCGACAAATCCAGATCAAGAACACGGTAAACGATTAGACCCCAAGTTACCTTTCAAACGTGAGTACACGATGTAGGTGGGCAGATCTGATCACACTTGAGCCGAACTTCTTCAAATGTTGAGCAGTGATTGTTACTTTTTACTAACAAAATCATTTTCAACACTTACCATAGTGATTAACCAAACCATCCAGGTTCTCGTGTTAATTTACAAAACAGCCTGCAGTTATGGTCACAGAAGGGATGACTCAATAAATTCCCAAGTAACTGTTGCGTACGACGGCATGACAAAAACCGGTAATACAAAGGCTACTCAGAGGTCGACTAGTGAAGGTTTCATGGGGAAATTCCCCTTTGCAGATCAAGCCACAAATCAGTCACTGCGATGTTAAACAATCGAGACCCAAGGTCACTGGCATTCGCGGAAGCTATGTCAATCTATTGGCATCAACCACTGATTTCTCAAGAGAAACTGTTGACGAAATCAGAATGACTGCTGAACGAGTGACCGATTTTGATTATTGTTCATGCTGCCATGTTCCTACAAGATATGTTCACAAGGTTTCAAAAGTTTGACTGACATGAAGGAACAAAATATAATTACCTCACAACACTCGCATTTTTATTGTGTTGATGAGTTAGGTCAGGGGAATGCAACCCATCAGAGCCAAGAAACGTAACCATCTCAAGGGCCAACAGGAGTTGGAAACCTGAGCAGAATGGGGGATAACTAACGGGTTCGCAATGCGACCGTCAGAAAGTTAGAAGAATCTTCAAATCCTAGGCAGTTGAACTCGAGGAAGAGAATGGATCTGATTAACGCCAGCCGGAGCTTCCGAATTAAGAGCTGGAAGTGGGAAGCAACAGGGATACTAGCCTCATATGAGACCTGACCGGAGTAACGAGGCCAAGCTGAGCTAGGGGAAATTAGTACAAATGTTTCATATTGTTAATTATGTGCATAACAGCAGCTGCATAAACATGAACAGTGATGGTAGTAGTAATGTTAAGAGTGACAGTAAGTAGTTCGATGTGTAGACGTGCCCGCTTCGATTGGTTTCGACTGGACAAAAAGTCCTACAAAATAAATCTCACCTTCTCTTCTTTTTATCCCCACACCTAGTCCGTTTCGCTCTTAACTGGTGTATGACAGGTAAGTAACAGTGTCTATTGATGATGAGTAGGTGATGTAGACCCCGATAATAAAATGGTGGTTGCAGTAAACTGTTGGATAATCTGGACATTTTCGGTTTGCGAGTATATTGGTGGACCGCATCAATTATTCTTGGATGACAGTTGGGAACCATGAAGATGGCTCTATCCCATACAAACAGAAGCGTGTTTCACAAGCAGAACACCATGACAGAGCGCGAAGAAATGTACAACGAATGCAGACTGAAAGTATCGCGGGATCTCTCTCAAAATAAGGAACAGCGGGTAGCATTCGAGCGTACCTCAGAAATGAGGTAAAAAATGATAAAGCAAGGTGACGGGAAATAAGGTGGACAATGTAAACAACCATTTAACCAAACTCACTTGGTGACCGAGAGCGATACTCTGAGAGGCCAGCATGATAGCCTTCATCCCGCTAGCACAAACTTTATTCACAGCAGTGCAAGGGGTAGACAAACTCAGGCCACCCATGAGTGCTGCCTGCCTTGCCGGAGCCTGACCTGTGAAACCAGAAGCAACCTGCCAGGAAAGTAGGGTTCCTGAATTAATCACTCACCAAACCCATAAAACATTCTTGGACAACACTGGGATCGATTTTTGAACGTTCAACGGCAGCACTAATAGCGATGGAACCTAGTTTTGGGGCTGAAAATGAAGCGAGACTCTTTTGAAAAGAACCCAAAGGTGTTCTTGCAACACCAAGTATAACTACATCCTAAAATGTACATAAAGTGAAAACACGACTGAATACTTGTGGGAAACCTGAGAAGGACGCTGAGAAAAAGCGCCGCATATATACAGCAACGGATGCTGTAACACGGCTAGCGTACCAAGATGTGCCGTGCAAGCTGATGGGACGCAAGAAAGTAGCCATCTCTGACGCAAAAGCGACGCTGTAAGAAGGGGAAAAACAAGCATAAATTAGAGTCTCACCACGCCATGACCGTGTACGATCACATGCCTTACGTAAGTAAACGACAGATTAGGCGCTACGTTATCCTCTGGGATGGCACTGACGGTTTACATGAACCAATTGATACCGTTTCGGCTAATAGGATGCACTAATCGAAGTTACATTGCGAGTGGGGAAAAAACAAACGATACCTATGAAAGCAAAGTGCGAAATCAAATGTACGGCGTTTCGAAAGTTTCAATCGACAGCTAACTTAGTTTAAAAATGCATTAGCATCCAGCTGCAATTTGGGATACCGTCGTATGGAATACTTCAGAAAAGTATTATGTCCAACAGGAATGTGTGCGCATTCAACTGTCGTGTCCGTGTGTTAACCATGACACCCGAAAATCTAGTCTATAGTGTGTACAAACATGACCGTAAGTGAAAACGACAGACCGAATTTGACTCACAATTCATTCAAATAACAAGTGACCCACAACTATTGAACAAACACGAGCAGTTGCGATCGTCGAATGAAGAGAACATGCAACACTGTCGATCGTGATTTCAGCATTTGCTGAACTCCTAGTAGAAGCGGTACCATGGCCGTAGGAACACAATGGAAGCCGAACCTAGGTATACCGTAAAGCCGTTGACGACACAATGCTGGACAGAAAAGGACACGGGGCAGCTGGGATCGATGTCTTATTAAATCAGACACCAAAAGAGTACGACTTTCACTCGCAAATTGTCGCAGTTTTATATGCGTACTAGCTGAATATCCACTCTCTCTACTGCTTACTGCCAGATACCGGTATGTTGTATGGCTTGTGCAGAACACCGCCCATTCACCAGGTCACTTGCTCACTCGATTCAAAAAAATTCCATTAAGCTTAGCATGTTCACCACCAAAGACCAAAAAAATTGGTGAAACACCAGAACGTGAAAGATGAACCGATGTGTTACGACTTCGAGGCCGGAAATTTGATCAAGGGGGTTTGCGTGCAGATACTTAATAGTGAGTGATTCAACGATTGCATAAAGGTTTTCATAATAGAAAGCTAAAGTGACAGAAATCTTGTTTGGGGCACTACATGGTGGACCGGAAGAAGTGAGTTGGCCATTCTAGACTACACTGTCAATTGTTTGACTTAAATAGATTCATTGCAAGAACGTCTACTTTTAATGCTGTGGGTCCAGAATGGCTGGATAGCTTAAGGTGATGACAGTCTAACTAGCCAAAAGAAACTCTATAGTAAAGAAAAAAGTAGCTTTCTGCTCGATTTCATACTTAGCACCCAATCAGAAGGAGCAGACAGACATGGAAGTTGCGTGAAAATACCCGGTTTAGACATTAGGAGGAACGTGTAGCGAACAAGCTTGTTTTCCGTGATTCATCATCAGGCTAGTTACAACACATTTATATGAATTAATCGTGTGAGAAAAGGCACAGCAAGAAATCGAACGGTTCATTATAAGTTTCAGAAGGATTAGGTCAACTGTACAAATTATTGATGTCTGTTAAGTTAGTGGTCATGATTACGTAATCTCTTCGGTCCGGACGTGAACACCAGGCCATGGAAGATTGAGTGTTTTCACGAAGCATGAGGGGAGAGTAAACGGATGGCTATGGCTTCCACGACTGCCAGTAAGCGCTGTTTAACATGTTTTGATTGTAAACCCGGTGCGCGATAGATAGGACGAAATGAGTCATTGAGATCGATTGAGTGGTTGGACTCCATTAGGTGTGCAGCAATAAAAGACGAGCAAGATTTTGACAAGCCCCGAGTTAGCCACACCGGATGATGCTCACGAATGCGTTCGGATAGTCGCCGTGTCGTGCGGCCTACATAGCTCGTTCCACAGGAACAAACAAAACGATATACACAATAAAAGGCAGCACGAACAGGACTTTAAATATGAATCGTTTTTCCTCTTCCAGGGTATCGCTCGAGCATATTTTCGTCGCTCGATCGACCATACACTGGATAAGATTACTTTTCTGTATTAATGGTATAAAACTATCGAAATTCGTATACTGTCCGGTCCAAGTCAACTTACGGTGCACTTTCCTCTGTATCGTCCCATCTGAAAATTGCTATCCTGAACAGTTTATTCATAGACATATGTTAAGTGGCACAAAATTAGACAATCCACACACATCATAGAGAAGAAGTTTGTTTATATTTCATTGACTTTTAAGGGCGACAATGCCTCCGAGAATATAAGCAAAACTTAGCGTAGCCCTAAGCAAGACCTATTTTGCTGCAAAACTGCGAGTCCAGTTTAGTTCCATACCGATTTTGCGTCCTCAGTTGAAAGATGTATTGCCTGTTCGTGCTGCCTCTTACTGTGTATATCATTTTGTTTGTTCCTGTGGAACGAGCTATGTAGGCCGCACGACACGGCGACTATCCGAACGCATTCGTGAGCATCATCCGGTGTGGCTAACTCGGGGCTTGTCAAAATCTTGCTCGTCTTTTATTGCTGCACACCTAATGGAGTCCAACCACTCAATCGATCTCAATGACTCATTTCGTCCTATCTATCGCGCACCGGGTTTACAATCAAAACATGTTAAACAGCGCTTACTGGCAGTCGTGGAAGCCATAGCCATCCGTTTACTCTCCCCTCATGCTTCGTGAAAACACTCAATCTTCCATGGCCTGGTGTTCACGTCCGGACCGAAGAGATTACGTAATCATGACCACTATCGTAACAGACATGGAAGTATTGCGTGAAGATCCACTGATGAAACAATCGAGCATCGCGGATGGCAGAACGTCCGTCGTCTTCGCTTAAACTTACCGGCCCTAAAATCATGGAGAAATAAATCTGGGCCAAGATAATAAGGGGAGGTGAAGGATCTGGTTACTAAAATCAACAATGCCTACACCTTACAAACAAACAACCAAACTGTAAGTGAGAATGAGGCGTCCTACCCAAGACAGCTTCCTTACGACTTCCGCTGCCCCGTGTTATTGAGCGTACCTACTTCGTAGGCAACCCGACCAAACAACACTATTCACACCACTGAGCTCCATCAGGCATCACATCTCCCAAAGTCCCCAGTGGCCGATTGCGATTCGCAAGGGCGAATCCTGAGAGACGAAACCGACTTAGAGTGGCCACCTCTTGGTGTACGTCTTCAAGAAAAGCCACTCAGGCGAGTAGTGAACACACGTGCATTGAGGTGTAGCCAGTTGAAAGAGGGGACCGTGTAATTTTCATGTCTAGTCCGAACCAGCTAACCTTGTTTTAACCGAATCTGATCATTTGTTTTTTACACGAGTGTGCGTGTAAGGTCCGTTCAGAGTGAACCTTAGAAATCACCCTATCAAGTTTCTGTCCAGCGGTGCAGGTGGTAAGGCATTACTCAGGACGATTCCATCAGAACGCACATCTAGATTGGAAGCACGTACGAGTGCGTCACTGCTTAGTTCTCAACAAAATTGAAGACCCAAACAACAGGAGAAAGCAATTAAGCAAGTGGACCAAATTAATTGAAAGTTCGAACCTAATGAGTACGACACTCAAAACCCGGATCTCATAAGCAATGCAACTACCGCAGACAGGTGCGTGATGATGTTTGGCACGGAACACAAAGCAAAACGGCCCTTGACTTTGCATCACATCACTGAAGACGGTAGTACAACAGCGATTCGCGCTCATGCTCAACTGCCAACAAACCATCAGGAGAAAGACCCTTGCTACGAACGTGACCATTGCTGTTTCCGCCAGCTAACCTGCAACAAAAAAGGCGATCGTGTGAGTAATGAGGCTGGTCGCCGGTATGCAGTTTTGAGCGTCCAGGATACGTGATCCATTCCTCAAGTGTTCAGGTTGTGCACCAGGTCTCATATAATGAGACCACCGACGGTTAAATAAGACTGCGGAACCGTCAAGCAACATAATCATGAAACGTGAAGACCGACTACTCAACTGGGTAAATTGAGTTGATGTCGCCTGCCCGGCTGGAGTACCCGTGACCACCTGAATCGCTGGCTAGAAAGTCTGAGACTGCCACGTGCAGAAATCAGTGGCGTGAATGAATACATAGCATTCACAACTCTTATGTTATGAAGTGTTTAGTCCACTTCCACCTTTTTCCGTACTCACTTCCCACTGAAGTTATTCTATGCCACTCTTGCAGTAAGCGGCAGCTTAATGCACAGAACTTCCTGGTCAGACTCATGGCCGTTCTGAATGAACGAAAATGGTTGAAACAAAACTGATGGAATATATATATATATATATATATATATATATATATGCGACGGTCATTCGGAGTGGCAAACGTACCGCAATACGCGAATAAAAAAGGCAGTGCGTAAGGTGAAGAAGGGGAAACATATAGGGAGGTACGAAGAAAAACTACAACGATGCACACAGAGATTTGCAACACCAGCGCAACTGATTTCGTCTCTTCACCATATCACAGGTGTTCATTGTTCTCTGGATCCTAGCCACGAAGCCAAAAGCGATCTACTGAAGCAAGCCTCGGAGTGAGTGCCTTCATACATCGAACCCAAGTAATGCGCCGACCACTAGGCTGCCGATTCCAGCCTAACCCATCACCTGCAAATAAGACAAGGTGTAGCAGGCGGTGAGCCAACGAAAGCTGCGAGACGAAATCAGTATGCGCAGGGGTCGACAGAATCTATCCGCCCCGAAGCCACGTCGGCGAACGTCGTCACTGCTGACACAGTGTTCCTGCCACATGCTGTCAATGCTTCAGAGACACCGATGATCGGAAACGGATACTCTATGAATATCCGCGCGAATAGACCCGGTTTCGGGGTCGTACACTAGGGCTGCTTTTACGGTGACATTGTACACTCGGCCTTTCGCGGAGACGGTCGCGCCGACGTCACAGATGGCACTGGTTGGCGAAATTACTTCAGGACTTTGCTGTGAGATTTGTGATCTCGTCAAACCGCCAATATAGCCTCAAAAGCACATGAACTCGACTACTTCCGACCAATCAAGGTTCAGAACAGGCACATGAATCCTGTCAATCTTGCAGCAGCACCTTGCAAAAGCCATACAAAAATGACGAATTGAAGTATCTAATCTGTCTAAGATGTCCTGTCCCCCCCTTGGAAACCCTCATAGAATAGAGTTGTCGTATGAATACTGGATGTCCCAAAGTCGAGTTTCTGACAGCATCTGTACATCATCGCAATCGCACTCCGTTAGGGTGCACTCTAGGATCTCGTCTACTGAGAAGTGGAATAGGAAAGGTAGGAATGGACAACCTTGTTACACCCCAACCTGAGATGCTAAAGTTCGGCGGTAACTTATCATAAGCCCTAACCCTCCCCGAGGTGTGACGGTAAAGTGCTTTCAGGATGTTCACAAATTTCTCAGGTACACCCTTCCTCGATAGACATTCCTAGAGTGAAGCTCTGCCAACCGAATCGAAAGCCCCCTTGAAGTCCAGGAAGACAACTGCTGGCATTCAATGTGAATGGTGGAGTCCAAGCATCTGGCGAAGTGTGCAGATGTGATCAATGTATCGACAACCAAGGCGGAACCCAACTTGCTCCTTATGGATGAGTTTCTCGCGTGCTTCGCCTAGTGTATGAAGTACAATGGCTGCGAGCAGCTGTGGAGAAATGGGAATAAGGCTAATCTCTCGCTGATTTGTACATGAGGTGCGTGAACCCTTTCTGAAAATGAGGACGATGTTAGCCAAACCTTAGTCGTTTAAAGCGACTTCTTTGACCGGGAGTTTCTACATCAGAGCCGTCAGCTCTAATTACGGCTGGACGTCCATTTACAAAGAGGGCAGGAGGGGAGTTGTCCGGACCAGATGCCTTGTGACGTTTCAAAAACCTGGTCTCAACAGAGATTTCTGTTTCCGAGGGAGCAGAAATGGCAGCAGACTAATGAGCACATGCATGACCCGAAAGTGTAGTCAATGGTTCGAGTGACCAGTGGAACTGCTACTGGAAGTGCCCAGTCCGGCGGCCTAGACATCGTTGCAAGCTATGAAAAGGACCGCCCCGCAACCTACCTCGCTCATGTCTGGCTACATACTAGCCATCGTTCGGACTAGATAGAAGAGTTTTTTAGAGTTCCCGGTAGTACCGGTCTGGTCCATCCTGATAGCGTGCTGTTTACCAGGTCTCACAATCTTCTCGCAGTTGTTTCTGAAGTTCCATGCGAGTAGCCTTGTGAGACGAATTACACTTGCTACTCAGGCGAGCGTCAGGAAATTCCAGAGACCGCACAGAGAACCGACGGTTGACAGGTGAACGGGCAGTAGTATCACATGAGGCAGTATCGCAAGTGGGCAACGCATGCCGTACATGTGCTCAATGTGCATCTATTTTGTTTTGCGGATAAGGACCTACACCAGAGGCATGCACACTGGCAAGAGTAAAGCGTTTGTGTTCCTGTTGCTATGGGCACGTCAGGTTGTGAATGAAGACGAAGTAGCCTCCTACCAAAGTGCAGAGAAAAATTGGGGCATACCACTGTATCGATCTGGAGGGCTTTGTTGACTAGGACTACAGGCAGTCCACGTATAACCGTGCTGGACAGTCAAACGAAAAAGTTATACCTACAGGGTTGTATACTGCACTAGCGACTGTATAGGACTGTTTCAACAAGGCACGAAGTATTTTTATAGCCGCGGCGCTGCAGCTTTCCGATGAGAGAATGAAGAGGTTGGACAGGGTACCCCAAACAAAAAAAACACAATAGCCCAACGGCTGACAATAGCCGACGGCGTATTACTCACTACGGTCGAAAAACTTTCGGTAGTTCGAAGGCCTGATGTAGTTTCGAATACATTCACTGCAGGCAGCAGTGAACAGAATCAGATAGCATTGCCTTATTCTCTGCGTTCGGGAGCTAAGCAGGTTCCATACGGCCAATTGAGCAAGGCTTTTGAGCCAGAGGCTCCGGGTGGTATCCTCAAAAAACCCTCTCCTGCTATCTCGTGGGTTACACTAAAGTGAGGTATCCCTCAAGTCAACACCATTCTGTGGCGTATGCGACCAGAAAGAACCATAAATTATCGTTGACCTGACAGACCAACCCAATCGTTTTTATGTCCTCCCTGTTACCAAGCTCTTTCACTTCAGAGCAAGACAACTGGTAAGCACTGGCGTTTTTAACAGCTGCACCCCTTGGCAAATGTGTCAGCAAGCTGTTCTAGCGAGTAGCTTTTCGAATGTGGGACTTGGTGTGTGTTGTCCCCGAAATACCTCATCACGACCCCAGCGTTGTTCTTCGTTTGGATTCGCCCTCACACAATGCTAGGAACAGTGATTGTTCTTCACGGTCTCTGGTGACGATGGAGTGGCAGCTGAAATAGAGACAGAGCTGAGCTCTAGGAAGAAGCAGAGCCTACCCGAACAGATCCGAGTGAATGGTCGTCTATGTGACGTCAAACTTAGCAGTTTTGTCACAGTCCGTTTACACAGATCAAAAAGATGTTTGTCAGATCTTCATATATACTAACAGGCAATAGCTCAGATGTCACCAAAACCATCCTCTTCGATTTTCTGGAACAAAATAGGCACTCGGGTATCGGTATGTCCACTCTGGCGATATAAACACACGATTTAGTCGTCCTAGTCCAGCGGAGAAGCAGTTGGGTGGCACGTTCGGTGATCGGAGACTACAATTATGGGCATCTTACGACCCGTCTATATCGAGTCGCACAGTTTAACGTAAACGACGGCAGTAAGTAACGTGGACACCAGAAGGGAGGCAAGCGAACTGAGAAGCGGAGGGAATGCCCATTTCTCAAAAGGTCATCCACGCAAAGAAACAACACACAACAATGACAAAAAGAACGATGGAAAGAGACAACAAGTGACAAGGTAGTAGTAAAGAACACACCGACATACCCAATCACCTTATTGGTCGATCATTTAACGATAGCTCCGGGAAAACTATTAACCAGCATTTGCAAAGTTCACCCTTGAAGTCGACCACCGCAGTGGTTTACACCAATTCCGGTGGCAACCTAATCTATGCACTCACCAATCTACGTGAAAAGAATTAGGCTCAAGCACTTTCGCTTGACCCCATATTTAGCTAGCTTCAACTTGTTTTCGCTCGAGCTAGAAAAAGTGAACTAAAAAAGTAAACGAATCCGTTTAGATAGTCCACTCTCTAGAGTATTACAAACGACCTCGTGAATCTGCGCTTGATACACTCTGGTACCCGTTTATTACTCACTAGGTGCGGCCGTACGTAAGCCTTGTAAAGGGGTAATAAAACACCAGACTTCATTGACGCTGAGGCTTTTTTCTGTTAAAATACTGTTTGCTTGGCCTTTCGAGCTGCCCCTATATACTGGGCTGATGATTTGGAGTTTGAGATTACTTGAATCCTCAGATCCATCACATTGTTAGCCCGCTTTATTCCCCCACGTAAACACCTGTTCTCCCTACTCCAGTTTCAAGCAGTTGTTTACAGCAGGTCTTATCTCCCACCATACAGTCAACTGATAAATTTCATCACGGGTCTATGGCGTGCGGCTGCTTGTGGGACAAATTGATAACTTCACATCATTCGTGAACATGCAGCATAAGCAATTGGGCCTTCGAATCGGGTCAGAAAAGTAGATCAAGAAAAGTAAGGGACCGAAGACTCACCCTTAAGGTAAACCGCTGCCGGTAGCCATCAGAGAAGATTGGACTACTCCGCTTGCACATACAGATTTCTATTCTGTGAGTACTCTCCAATACATGTTATGACCTTGGGAGACACTCTCCAAGCCTATGGCTTTAGAACGATCCACTGAACCGAACATCCTCCCGAAAACTAGAAGGCCAACCCAACCTTCTCAACTCCATCTAGCCTGTCAATAATTTCATCAAAAAAGCCAGCAGGCTTGTCAGACAGGATCGTTGTTTCAAGAATCTAAGCCGTTGGACCGTCAAAAGATCAAGCTTATTAAAACGATTCGTCACCATGCTCCTAACTAACATTTCTAATAACTTTAACACTGCAGGTGTCAGGCTAACTGGATGATGGTTGGATGTCTCCTCCCTATTGTTATCTTTGAGAACTGAAGTCACCACTGTCACCTTCCACTGATTGCCGGACGGATGGGTGCCTACTGAATATTCAACGTTTCGGCGCTCCAATTCGGTTACATACCTCAAGGGTGCGAATGCCTTTGTTTGCAGATGAGAGCACGCTGTTTGCACATAGTGAAGACGAACTACAGCGACGGCTTTCTTGACCGCGGCATCCAAGTTTGGAGTGGATTTCAACACAGGTAAGACTTCTTTTCTTTTAGCTTTCTCTGGGCAGATGTGCTGCTTCTGCATCTGCACCTGAAATTCACATCAATGGGGAACTTGTCGACAGCTTTGCATGCTTCTGCTACTTGGTAGCGACTTGTTCACAGATTTGTCCGCAAACCGCGAGTTACGAGCTCGCGTGACAAAGGCTAGTGTGATTTCGGACATATTGAGGTACATATCTGGAAGAACCACAGCCTGAAGGTGGCCACTAAGCTCTGTGTCCACCGCTCAATGGTGCTGTCCATACTGCCGTACGACAGTGAAACCTAGATAGTGTATCAACGAAACGTGCGTTATCGATAACGTTATCGATATCTGAGTCGTTTCCATTTGCGGTATCCAAGGCACACCATGAACATTCAGGGATCAAACGTGATTCCACCAGGGTACCATGACGAACAGACGTGGACGGAATGGAAGCCACGCCGATGCTGAATCAGCTTCGTCGACTAGGTAACACCTGTTGAATGGGCGATGTCCGTATTCCAAATCAGATAGTATGCGGACAATTGAAATCAAGTAATCGAAATTCTGGTGGTCGAAAACTGAGATAAAAGGATGTTATCCGGATAATTAAAAAATCGATTTTATACGTTGGGGTGATTTAGCGTTGGAATGGAGGGTCTAGGGAAATAGAATCCAGACAAGCTTCTGCAGCCTCAATGAGCAGCTAATGCGTGGCAGTCAACGGAAACGCGAGGTACACAAATGAACCATTGGTGCCCACAAGTCGATCCAGCGGGCTGTGCCGACTGGGACCTCGGTCTTTCCAGATTCAACCTTGTCAGAGGCCGAAGTGGGAGCAATCAGACGAAAAACAGATACACTCATAAAATTGTATGTCGCGCTACTGACCACGTATGAATGCTTAGATAACGAGGCACAATCCTATGGGCACACAGCAAAACTATTTTTACAGTTGCGTTACTGCTGTACTCCTTATCGAGAAAAGGGTTAGTTAGGGTACCTTCAAACAAAGAGCACTCCGCTCGCCCAACGGTTGACCGTGAGCGTCGACGTACTATCCAATATGGTCGAAAAACATCCGGTATCACCAGAAGCCTGATGTAAATTTGAATGCGTGCAGTGCGCGAAGCAGTGCTGGGAATCTGACAATATTGCCTTATGTTGGAACTGATCCAACAAAATAAAACCCTGTCAATTATCACTGTCGACAATCAATCGACAATGAAAAGCCAAGTCTAAGCGCGTTGACTTCGTATATTATTACCGACCCTGGAAAATAGAGTACAGAGACACGTCAAGCTAGCGAGGCGCGAAGCGAGCTGTGTTTTTAGCCCCGGGCCGGATGTTACAAAATGGGTACCTTGACTAAAACAAAAGTAGGTACAAAACCAAAATCATAGAAAATGTACAGATGAATGCGACTATCAAAATATCATTTATTATAGTCGCTACAATTATTCCCTGCGCCCTCGTGCTAAGCAAGCCCCACAGTGCCAAGTGAGTCCGACTCGAGTCATTGGTTCTGGGTATGGTACCCCAAGGAAATCCTGTGTCCTGTTGTCTCGCAGGTCAGACTTTTGGGTCAGCGGCTTGGGGTGGGGTCCCTCAAGTCACTCTCCTTCCGCGGCATAAACCACCGGGAAGTGTCGTAAGTTATCGTTCTCCTGACTGATATTATTTAGCCATCCCGGTTGGTAGCATTCGGTTCTGATTAGCATGTCACAATGACCTAAGTTAAAGAATGCCTGCGTTTAACCATCACCACAAGTGGCTTGCGCGGCACAACTTGTGGTTCCACCCAAACATCACGTCTCCATCGTAAGACCGAAGGAGTAATATCGGGGGTTATGTGAGTAAGGCGTTTGCGTCCATCCGGCGAACGCTGGTTAGCCAATTGATTTGGCCAATCTGAAATTGAAACCGCTCTCTGGAGAAAACACCATCATCATAATCGTAACAGCCATGAGCCTGACCAAAGGTTCTGTGGCTCGGCCGCCGCTCACCTCGACAGTGACGTCGAATATCCAAGAAAACATTACTAAGAAGGTCAAAAAATATTAATGAAGACTAAGCAGAAAAACTAGAACTGGTATGGATACAGGTAGCCATTGACAGTGACGGACCGCTGTTAGGGCCAGGGTGAACCTGACCCGTAGAATTCGATTCTGCTGTCAAAAATCGGATAACGTAAACCGTTAATGAGATATGCTTCGGCGTGCGATTCAAATATTTCTTCGCGCGTTCAAGCCACAGCAAGGTCAACGATTTTCTATAAATAAATACGTATATATACACACGTATACACAGAAACAATGGCCAACTGGGCACTCAGTTTTGATGAGAAATCCGTGACACTAATTTCCGAGCAACACAAGCTGTCGAGAATTGACCCGCGAGTGATCAAAGCTTGGTGGTGTTCACCTCCTATTCGGTAAATGCATCACAATTAAAGCGCGACAATTATTCACCTTAGGGAGATATTATTGAGGCGGCAAAAATGAAAGTTATCTCCATAGTGTAGAATCTGTCTAGCTTAGCTGTAACCAGTCATGACGGGTCAGAAGATCCCCAATATTCATTTCAAAAATTAGCGAATAGTCAAACTAACGGCGGAAGTTCCACGGTCAAACTTCATGATTTATCAAGTCTGCGTGGGGATAAATCGTTAGACGCCTTGGTGAAACCTAAAAGTGAAATGAAAAATTGAGTCCACAGAACAGACTGAGGTTTTGGTTTACTGAACAAAGTCTGAGACGGATCCAGAAGAGAAAGGTCATGAATCGCACAGAGGTGGATGGGTTATAATCATTAGTGTATGCTTTCGGGATCTCTGTTGATGATTTAGAGAGAGAATGGGAAGATAACTGAGAGTGTGGGGAGAATCGCGTGATTTGAACAGACGTTTGAACGTTGCAGAGTAACCCATTCCGAGTAATTACCTCCTGTCTTCTATTAGGTAGTGCTCAGCCCTGGCCAAAAACTGCTGACTTTTCTTTGGGAACTCCGGGTCAGCAAAGTTGTTCAAAACCAGAGTTTGGTTGACAGCATCTCCATTTTCAAAGAAATCAGAAACTAGCAAAGGATTAACCCAATTCCGATTGCATCGAAGCCGCTTGCAGTGACTGTACTTCACAGACAAGGCACAATGTGTGAGTAACCGATCCGCCGGAAACAAGCCGAGTTTTGCTTTGGATGTGGATGCATTGATCATATCTGCAGGTTCTGTCAGATGTTCGGACTAGACCATTCATATCGAGGGTAAAAAATTCTCGTCATTTCAGACCTCAGGGAAGTCTTAAATTCATCCGACAGTGCTATGTTCCGGGTGTGATCAAAAAGCAAATGCGCATTCAAATGGCAGCATACTGTTAGATATCAAGCTGGGTTAGTGTGATGATCAGAATCAGGGACTTTGAATAGTCCTAGAAATCGCACTCAAATTGATACCTCCCACACAAGTAATAAGGCGAAAACCTTGTACTGGCACCAGTAAGCAATTGTTATTCATGGATTGAGACACCGAATTTATTGATGTACAACAGTATCAGAGAAATCACAGCCTGTCATTGGCTGATCTCATTAGCACATGTAACGTCATAAACTGTATGTTAATTGGTGGAATACGGAACAGATGGATTGACAAATAACGGGAGGCACAACAGTGAGACCGTTCATCCAATCCTGATGTTGTATCATTAACGCGATATTTGGATTGGCCTTCTGTCAGATTTTCCGTTGTGTCGGGGTTTGGATAATTGGTCAATCGAGATTTCCATCACAGTTAGGGTCAACAACAATTTATCGCCGACATTCAGAATTACATGTGGGGTACAACAAGACCACCTATCCCCCTTGTTGTTCCACCTAGCAATAGACGAGATTCTAGAGTGCGTTTCTACTGACCGTGAACTAATGGTGCAGCGAAATTCTGCTGTACTCGACTCCGAGTAATGGAATGTACAGAGAGCAACGTTTTAATCGGTGAGGGTACCCGGAGCTCCCAAGGCCTTAGGCAGAGTAGAGAACTCAGTTAGTCAGTTTGGTGAAGACTACAGTGTTATTGTAGGATTGACTTTCTGTCTGCCCCCATCCTTGGCTGCTAGCCGTTGGCGATAGGAGGTGAGTTCGTGCACTGTCAGGCGTTCCGGCTTCAAGCGACTGACCCACACTCATCTAGTTTTCTTAAGGTAGGAGCCCGTTGGCAGTGTAAACTTAATGTAAATCTCGTGTTCTATGATACTCAGCTTCTAAAGCAGGCAACAAACTGTTCGAGCGTCATCCACGTTTCACAGTTTCATCCTGATGAGATATTATTTTTTAAACTAGAGTTGAACGTAGGTTCAGTCAATGGAAAAAAATGGAAATCGGTATTTGAGGTAATAAGAAGTTGTGCTGAAGAGTCGCTTGATCTCGACACCAACTGCTGTACATCCAGTCTTCCGACCAATCTTTGCTGTGTCCAATCAACCTGTTTCTTTTTCTACTGGAGAATGTTCTGCAACTGCTACGACCTTGATGAATTCATGAGCTATTCAGTCCACAGTTGCTGTGAGCGTCCATTAAACCAGCTGGATCAGTCACTGGGTGGCGAGGCTTTCGATGAAATTCTCGATATTCGACTTGAGGTGATAAATCGTTGAGATTTAGTCCCGAAAACTGACCTGATCTACCGCGTTAATTCCTCCGAGGTCGGATCGAACGACAAGTGCAAAATGTCGCCTTACTCTGCTAGAAAATATGTGTACAGAATCGAAAAGTATGCGAGTATATTCAAGTTATCTGGTGACCTACAAATATCACTGAATCAGAATTTTGAAGGGCATTCATCAAGGATGTTGAGAATGATAATCACATATCATGGCAGATTAAAGGTCGAGTAAGTGAAATAGCATCCGAGTGTTCTGGAGGATTTCTGTGTAGTTTGACTGGCCAGTATCGTTTCTTGCGAGAATGTTATTTTTCTGACAATTGTTCTGCTATCATTTGTGACGAGACAGAACCACTGGATATGCACTTCCTCTGTCTCGACTCACTTCACTGCATGCTGATTGTGACCGTCTCATTTGTATCACTCCCACTGCACCGTATCCAAATCGATTGTGATCTTGAAGGTACTCACTGGAGTATGAACAACGTGTCCGACTTAGGAGAAAGTGAAGCTACGCATACGGCAGCAAGCTTTTGTTCGTACTGTGGGACTCACCGCAATATAGTTTCACCATTAATCAGCAATAATTTTTCCACCTGTCAAACTGGCATCGAAATAACAAAAATTCGGTGTTCACAGAAGCATAATTAAATATCCAGTTCTGGAAACTGAAGTAAATGGATATTTGCATCTGTCCGTGGAATTCCTCCAATTCGCCGATGAAACAAGCTTCACAGCGTTGAATAACCCAGGCATAGCCGGGAATCACTAAACTCACTTACACCTAGAGTGCACAATTGCAAGCCTGCTGTAACTGGGTTGTGCCGAAACACTCTTGTAATATCTACTCGTCTGTGTCACTCGTCGGATATTTTTATCAATATTAATTTCCACTCAATATTACTGACTCACCTTCCGACAGGTGACAAGGAGGAAGCCTGAAGTGACCTGTACTCGGAGCAACCTTCACACTTTTGTCCAGAGTGAAGCGATGGGGAGAGCAGCGAGTTGGAGCATTACTTAGTTGTGCGTTGGAAACTTTCAGCGGAACTCCTCCGTCACTTCACAACACGATTGTCAAATATCAAATCCTGTGTATATTACACTGAGTCACTCATTAAGTTGTTCTCCTCATGTGTACCACGTTTCCACAGAAGGTACACCACACATTACGTTCCGTTGCGGTCAATTTCTACCTCGATGCGGATTTTCTCAAAGAATGTCTTCATTCACACTGGGTGTTTTGCAGTCGAATAAACTGACTGGCCGGCGGACCAAAATACTAAAAATCGTTCACGCAATCATAGTGTCATTCATCCGGCAACTGCGAACTACGGGGAGTTTCGACTGCTTTTAATCCTTTTACAAGCTGCAAACACGTATTATCTCGTTGGTGAATGTTAACTCGACTAGATTGTTTATTCTATTGATTATTTCTCATTGCAACTTTGTGTGTATCATTCTCTGTGCAGTCGATTCTTCAGTTATCCCTGACTTCACAACAGTGTTGGTAGATCATAGGTCATCGGGACTTGATGCTTCAACTAAACGTGCATGTTTGCTCGTTTTGCCTGGCTAACTTGTGAATACGCAAGTACTGCATATTTTGTCACCCAGATTTCTATCAGACGGTTTCTTTGCATAGACTCGTGTTACTCGACTGCGAATTACAGATGTGAAAAATGAAACTTACTCACCTTGGAAAGGTACGTCATCCAGGACTGCGCTTCTAGCTAAGCAGATTGGGGAAGTGAAAGAACACGTTATCCTGCTCGTGATGATCCACTCGTCTAGGTCTATGTTAAAAACGGAATGGGAAAACGATGCTTAGGTTCTCGTTGCATCTCTACTGCATATGGACTTCCGAACTGTTTCACCGGCACTAATATTGTTGGCTTGGTGTGCCCGGTTATGCACACCTTCTACCCAAAACGCGGCTAGCGATCACCTATTGAACAATATAGGAAGAAAGGATTATCTCTGTAAATAGAAAATGTTTGAGAACAGTTCACATTATAGATCGCGCTATCTTGTTGGAATCATTCGGGCGGGAGAGTAGAGAAAAAGTCAAACTGTACCCGTGATCGTCCGTTTGTTCGTGAGTTCTTGAGTACCTACCTGAGGGAGTTTCCATGGATTCTAATGGAACAGGTGTACACCAATATTGGGAGAAACACAGAAACTAGCATCTCTGATTACATGTTCATGCAACTGTGGTCAGTATAGTGGCCACAAGTTAACCACCTTTGAAAATAACAGTAAACGTAGATTGACTAATCTAACGCAAGAGATCAATAGACTAATCCTCGCACGACTCTGGAAGGCGCAGGTTCGATTCCGTAATCAGATATCGACACATTAATAGCGTTGCCATAGGAATCACTTCAGAACTCACTCCGTTCGGCAATCTAGTTTCAATTAAATATTGGAATGTACGAATCAATGACCAACCCGGAATTATTTTTGCGAACGTTTATAACAAGTCAACAGCTGCAACACAAACATTCCTTTGCTATTGAAAGTTGTCAAACAAGGCAAAAGACCGTTTTCGAACGTGCAGCACCTTCGGTACAGTGTCACGTCATACAATGACCCGAATTCTAGTTACATGTATAGGTATTTTCATACTAATTAACATTATCCACATCGGCACGAGGAAACATGGCATCGTCAAACAAAATTGTCAACACTCACCCCCCAGTTTTTGCCTGAACTGTTGACAGAGTTATGCAATCGGCATCAACAAAATGACCAGTTGAAACAGAAAACGAGGTACGTGGTTTCAGTTGGCGAAGTGAACAGTAACTAGGACTTGTTTGCTACACCTAGATTGTTCGACACAAAAATGGAGTAGCGAGATGTAACTGCTATGTTACCAAACCTTACTGGCTAGCAATGCACACACAACAATATTTCATTTACCTATGAGGCATATATGTGTCTATGAGTATAAATGATGTCACGCAAAGTTCAGTGTAGCATTACCTCTTTGATGCCTCTTTGATTCTCTTCGCCGAAGTTACAGATTTTACAATTCGTATTTACGCGGGTCCAGACTAACGACTGGTTGCATCGTGCCCTTCATTCTACAATAAAATAATGCGGCAACGCTCGTTGCAACACTGATCACAACTAAATGCTTCAAACTCGGCAAAGTTGAAGAATGATACTCGTAAACTTGTTCCTTAATGATTTATTCATAAACTCTGGCGAACGGCGCTGCCAGACACGGTGTGGAGTTGCATTGTGCGAGGCCTTTCTTTGGAAAAACCAATTGTCACCCCAATATACTGACCAGTTTCTCCCTTTGCTCCTCCGACGCAACTGTCTTTCTTTGGCTAACACCATTTGATGCGATACAACCATTTTTTCAAGTAGCGTATGATTTGCGAACGCGATAATATCGAGACCGCCACAAGAAAGCCCTCTATGAGCTGACCATGAAGAAGCACACCTGGATGATGAATTCTCTGACCTCACTCCCGCCGCTTATAATCAGTTCATTTCTATGGACTGGGCGGTTCAGGGGTAATGCTCACATCGTTCACTGACACGTAATCCGAGTTATACCACTCAACATGAGAGAACCCATCAAACTGTTCAAAGCTTTGGAACGCAGCAGTAAACATGCTTTCCACAACAACTCGTAATCCATTTCAGTTCCATCATTTCGTTTGTCCTTAATACTTCTCTCTGTCTGGGCGCAAGACAGAGTCCCTCAAATGTTCATGGATGTCTTCAACGTGTCTTTGTGTCGAGAGCAAGCACAACAGTGACAATTATTTGTGTTCTAATCATCTGATATACACTGAAAATATCCTAGCACGAATCCTGCCGAAACCTATTCAAACTTGAAGTGTTTTTGGAGCAGGTCTCGAAAGGACGATTGCAATTCCAAAAAACCCACGGAAAAATTATCATGGTTTCCGTCGTTTAACGGATCTAGCACAGGCTAGTAGGTCAACTCACTCTNCAATATTGGGAGAAACACGGAAACTAGCATCTCTGCGAACGTTGACTTACGAGTAGAATGAAAGAGGTGTCCAATATAGTCGGTTGGAGTGTAGCTCGCCGATGAGAAATGTCTGCACAAAATTCACTCCTTCACCATGTAGTTATTTTTGTTCGCAGACCATATGTTCCGAGGCGTTTGTGATCACTCACCGTTTCCTTTACTCGCTGTAACTGCCATTATTTGACTGTGACGTGGTCCTCAACTAAAAGCTAACCATCGACCTACCCAAACATTCGAACTAGCGAACCCAGCAAATGCAATGACAACTTCAACGTTAGCAACACTTGCCACTACCCAATCGTTCTCCTGTTCAAATTCCGAAAAACCAAAGAAAACTGAATATTAAATTGTGCCGGAAGATATTTATAGAAAACAGCAGACTGTCCATCTCGAATACTACGTGGACCGTTAAGCTGAACGCACCTCCGTTAACCCAGTTTAGTTCGTTCTATCGTCGCAGTAATTGTGAACGACGAACTGTTGCCAAACATAGAATGGTACTATATGATTTGTTGACGTCTTGAACCATCTATCATACGTTCACTCCAACTTATGCAATCCGTGTTGACAGCGCAATGTTACTGTGAAACACACGAGATCCTGGGTCATAAAGCTGAATCGAGAGTGTTGCTAAACACGAGTACGAATGCATGTATTTTGTCATGATCATTACCCACACTGCAAGTGAAACGGAAACGATGGTTGAGCGTGCTGTTAAATGTGCGAGCAGGCTTGTGTTGACCCACAGATAGTACCAGTCGGAGAGCTGCACTTCAGGCTAAACGCTCCCGAAAACATCAGTTTACACAGCACCTAGGATAGCAGGCTGCACTCTTGATGGGTGTGGTGGCGTTAGTCTATGCATCCATCTGGTAGCGCAAGCACGAAAATTTTGTCATGCATGTCTTCTTTACGTGCTCGACCGTCAAGCCCTCTCTATACTTTGCCATTATCGAGCGTCGGCGTCGCTTAGCCCCTCACGAGACCGTACGCAAAATATTAACAAATACAAATTCCGTCTCTTAGTGAACCCCATATTCAGTTCGCGTCCGGTACCTGTTGAACATACCTAAGAATAATCGACTTAGTGGGCACACTCATCAAAATTGGTGAACCCGTTCCTGTTCGAAGTTTTCCTGACCATCTTTTTGATGTGCGTAGTTCGCTTTGCATATCAATAAATTTACCACTAATTACTGCTGCCGCCTACACTACAGAGCTAGTGAACCACAATCATGCGGTGACCGCCTCTTACTTCCCGACACAGGCTGGGTGCATGATGTGTTACAACTCATTGAACCTTGTAGTTCTTACGAGCAAATCGTGACTCCTCACTACCCCTATCACTCGCCGCTGTCCGTCCCCTCAGCCGTATTGTCAACTACAATCGATGATCCATTTCGCATCCGGCCAATCCACACAACTGCATCCGAGAACAATAACCGGAAGTTGAAATGTGCTTTTCTGGAATTCTCTCAGAGATACATGCACGTGCTCGTTCGCGGAAACGGAGCATGATGTCTGATTCAGTTGCTCTGTGTGGATCACATCATGGTGCATAGGCGGAAGGGTTGCTTCGTCGAAGGTCTAGATACTTGATGACCTGAGTAGCATCGGCTGTTTGGAGCAAATGTGTCACAAGAGAACTGCAGAACCTACTTGCGTTAATCCGCAACACGTGTCAGACATTTAACCGATTCTGGAATGTCTCGTCCCAGCGCGTGTAATATTGTTTTCATATTGATCAACCTATAGAAACGCTCAGCGAACAACCCACATAGAAAATGAAGTGAACAATTAAACTCACGAACTCATTATGTATTCTATGTCTAGTTGGAGAGTATGTACAGTGATCAGTGAAACGATTCAGGGGAGAATTACTTGAACATTTATACGAATAGAAATTTGTGAACCACACCTGTTGAAACAATCTGAGGGAATATTACTCGGTCTGCTTTTCATCACTCGAACGTGAATGATGATGAGATGAAATTTAGACGGATTAGCCCCATGCATTTATATCAACTCTGTGACTTCAGATTCGGAATGGATACTACAGATTAATAGGCTGAACGAGAGGGAAATATGTAGAAAAACAAAATGATGGAAGGTTAACCACGGACTGCAACTACCATAGACTTAACATACAGAAGACTGCACACAGATCTCCCCGAGAAGGCTGGTGAGAATTGCGCGTGCCTGGTTTTTATAAAGGGAGAATTCCAGCTGGTCAACAGTACCGTGCGATATACGTGGAGAGTAATAAACCCGGTGATTCGGGACAGAGCATNTGTCTGATTCAGCTGTTGTTCGTGGACCACATCATGGTACATCGGTGAGAGAGTTGTTTGTGCTTCCTCGAAGGTCTAGGTACTTGACGACCTGAGTAGCATCGGTTGTTTGGAGCAAATGTGCCACAAGGGAACTGCAGAACCTACTTGCGTTAATCCGCAACCCGTATCAGACAGTATCAGACAGACTCTGAGGAGTCTTGTTTCAGTGCTCCACTATTTGCATGTACAAGTGAGATCGCTGCAATCACTCATATCGTTTGCAGCACTGCCTTTCAGTTCACTAATCCTCATCTCGTCATTCCTTAGAGTGGCCAAACTGGTGTGAGTCAGTGTATTAGTTTTTCGATAGGAATCATTTCATAGGAACGCTCAGCTCACAACCCACACATAAATTGGCCCGTTCATACCTACGCAATGGAACTCAAGATTATGTTATATATTTCATTGCCTAGCTGGCGTGCATGCAGAGTGATCAGAGAAACGGTTAGGACAGAATTACTTCAAGATTTATACGAGTGGAACTTTGTAAACCACATCTGTTGAAACAATCTAAGAGAATACTATTCGGTCTGCTCCTCATCACCCGAAAATGAATGAAGATGAAATGAAAGTTCAACGGATTGGCCCCGTGCATTAATATCGACTCTGTGATTTCAGATTCAAAATGGATACTACAGTCTAATGGGCGGAATGAGAAGGAAATAAGCATAAAAACAAGATTATTAAAATTGTACATCAGATTGCAATTACCATAGACTCAACATACAGAGGACTGCACACAGCTCTCCCCGAGAAGACTGGTGAGAATTACCCGTGCTCTGGTTATTACGAAGGGAGGATTCTAGCTGGTCAACATTACCTTGTGGTACAAGTAGAGAGTAATGAAGCCGATGATTCGGGAAAATGAATGTCAGATTCAATGGAGGAAACATCGGGCAAGGGAGGATGCTGCACTGAGAAGATTCTGTTGTTCGCGTTATTTAGACTCTGGTGTGCATCCTGTCTATCGCAGCAGGCTGTCCTACCCTAGAACTAACTAGAGAAAAGGAGTTAGGTTAGTTCAACAGTGTACGACACGTTACAGGGAGTTGTCTTCCCTAAAAGCATGTTCGTAACATCTCCAAATGGCATCAGTGAAGTACATGCACTATGTCAGCTGATATGTCGGAATAGTGACTATATAATCAGCAGAGACATCGAGAAGTTATCAACTTATGCGTTTCTGCCCCCCAACATTTTCTTTCCCCTACGGAGTATGTTTATATGTGCAATGTTATGGAGAGAATTTCATTCAAAGTAGGAAACGTCAACCAATTCTCCGGAGTTCATTGTGGTACAAACCATCATCAGTTGGCTCCGAGCTGACGGAACGGCTGAGGTTGATAATTATTCCATAAATACAGGTTTCGCCCTGTCGGCTGGAAATATATCACGTTTGCCGTTGTGGCTGGCGGAAAAGTCTACTTGTAATCGGTGAAGACTGGGTAAGGTGCGGTGTGTGGAAATTGCAGTGATTGTCGCAGGGCATCTGTGCGTACAAAGATGGGAATACACGGGGACAGCTTAGTGTACACGTGCATCGTTGGTGATTGCGTTGTAGGCTTTATAAGACGAAGCCTTCGCTCGTGCTGCTTCAAACACTCTGTGCGGCTGCTGCAGTTATACTGTGCTAAAGGTGCAGTTAGCTTGANTGCTTCCAATTGTGAGGGCAATTGAACGAGCAGCCGCCACCGAGGCTTTTTCCACTTCACTGCTCTCGCGTTTCGCCAACCACGCGAAATTTTCAGTGGAGGTCAAAGCACCCGATTTTGACGAATTCCTCCCCGTCTTTTATTAGGTAGTTCCCATCCCTGACCGCAAATATGTTGACTCTGATTCGGAATCCTCGGGTCAGCAAAGTTGTTTCAAACCGGGTTTTGGTTAACATCATTCCCACTATCAAAGTAATCAGAAACCACCAGAGGGCCTTTGATTCGGCCGAGTGAGCTATACTCCGGGTGTCTCCGAAAAGCAAGTGAGCATCCAAAGAGCAGTCTATTTTCACACATCCAGCTGGGTTAGGCGCAATAACAATTTTTCGCGGATATACAGAATCACATGTAGGGTGCAACACGACCATCAATTCCCTCTTCTACTCCACCCAGCAATAGACGTGATGCTGGAGTACGTTCTGACATTGTAGTATTTCAGATAGTCAATCACAGAAACAGCACACACTATGTCCAACGTGTGCAGATCGAAACGCACAAGGTCCGCCTCGCAAAAGAGAAAAGTTACGCGTCAACAGGAAACGTGTATTAACAACAACAGAGATACCGAGAGATTCTTCTCTACAACGTGTCCAATCGGGCGTGACCTCACGCTCACTGACCGCCGACCTTGGGTTTTATTTGGTCAATTTCCTCAGCCTGTTGCACGAACGTCAACCACAAAGGTTTTCCATGATCTAAAAGAAAACGGAAGGGAGTATGTGTGACGAAACAAAATGGCGGCGCACTGCAATCTGCTACGCTACTTCCCCCGCTATCTACTGCCACATATCCAATACTTTAATCTGCCATGTTCTCACGGAACCTCACTCGGAGAATCATTTCTCCAGGTCTTTCAACAGCGACGTACAAGCCAGACCGTTCTTGCGATATGTTCGTGTGATTCCCAAACACGCTTCTTCCAGATTTCTCATTGGTATTGTTAGCCACATTAATCCAACGTTGTTTGTGAATTGCAACTCCATTATCTGCTGCCCCTATCAATAGCCAACACCACTAGTATTGTGCACACGGTCCAAACATTGAGTCACTGCTGGGTTCATCTTGGTAACAGGACATATTCTGAACTTCCAAGCACCACAACCGAATACGCCGAATCCATTATTGATGCCATAAATATGGTGCCTTAATTCACATTCTACCGTATTAAACATTGTTCGTCTAAGTTTGGTTCTAACACTTCATGCTTAGTTGAGCTGTTTCAATCACCGGCATCGCTCCACACTGCTGATTCAGTTCCGAACATTCTCGCTAATGAAGCGAAGTGCTATCGTCATTGCTAACACTTGTAACTGAACCATTCATTGATGATGCCCCTTGTGAAATCATAATAACAAAGCCATGTAGTTTAGGGAATCTTGGGGAGTGTACGTATAGAACTAAAGTGTTATGAGATGCTAGTTGGTCATCATAAGTATCGGTATGTCTGATGTGTGAATAGTTGCCAACAACCATATGATGCCCAGTTGAACGTTTAGCTGTCAACACCGGAGAAGCTCACAACCTTCTTATCACAAACACATTATAAATATCGGATGGTTTGCTAGTTGAGCCACAAAGGTTTCAGCGATGGGCATCTATCGATTGACCACTTGCTTATATTGCATGCGACTATCTACATGATTGGGTTCCTACAAATCTCACCACTCATTTGGTTCTCAAACGTGATGTACACAAATATTCACACCTGCATTTGGAATCCCTCCAATCTGACGGTTAATCCCGATGACCAGGTACATAAGATCAAATGTTGTTGGCAGCAAATCGTATTCACACTGCATTCAATTCATAACACACGCGCACACAGATGACAGAATTCAAGCACATTTGCGCAAACGTGAAACATATTGTAAACAGAACTATCATCCACCGTATATATATCTATTTGCGGGAATATATATGGTTGCATCTTCTGTCATTCGCCCCCGGGTTTGGCAGCTTTCGCTTGGTAACTTCTAGAAGGAGGCATGGCAAGAAACGGGTGATGAGGTGACGCTCACTCCTGTTTGGATACTCGACATAAATTTCATGGCAGACGGAGTATACTTTTTACAGACCTATGTGCACGTCGTAGTCAGAATCTAAACGAATGATAAAATGCTGTCATGCATTTCAATGTGTCAGTAGCACCTTCCATGATTTAATCATGAATTCTGTAAATTGATGACAGCGATGCAACATTCAAACAGACTGCACTGGAATACTTGGATCTGATTTAATCAACTATGATGGAACTGCAGTTATATTTGTCCGCTGTCACATCGTTCAGTTATCACACTGGAAATTCGCAATGTCACTTGCATAGTCGAGCGAAATGTGGCGAGGAACATTCGAGATAATGTAAAATCTCCACCAGGCCATGCTGAATGTACAATGGCTTTCACGTTGAGTGTGCTCCATCAAAACATCCGATTGCTGTATTCAGCCACGTGCGGTCCGCAAAATCCTGTGACCGCTCAATTGGAGAAAGCATTAGAAGTGTTCTATTAGAAGTTAGTTGGTGGTCTTCAAACAGTAAATACAAACTAAAAGCTGGCTTACATGGT
Organism: Paragonimus westermani; assembly: GCA_008508345.1. Lineage (NCBI taxonomy): Eukaryota > Metazoa > Platyhelminthes > Trematoda > Plagiorchiida > Troglotrematidae > Paragonimus > Paragonimus westermani. The sequence goes on along the minus strand of QNGE01003327.1, from coordinate 16,882 downwards.
GGGAAATCGAACGGTGCCCAATAACCGTTGAATTCACAACCGCCATATATGGAGGTTAGCTCGCTGATGAAATGTGTGTACATAGAATTCGCTTGCATCGGTCTGTGGTCGATCCGCAGACGGTATTTTCCGATGCGCTTACCAAGAATTTTTGGTCTTCCCATTTCCAGCAATTGGCATTCCTCGACTTTGATTTGGTCTCCAACAAACTGCTTGCCGACGATCTGCGAAATAATTTCATAAAGGTCATATAAGAACAACAACAATAACAATCAAGATTACAACTCCTAATATAAAATCGTCGCATGATCTGCGGCAGTCAGTTCAATGACCAAATGAAAGAAACTTAGTAACTTAAGTGTCCACACTAGGCGCGTCATTACTACTGTCATAACAACCAACCAGATAATGCAGACAGCTCATAAGTAAACCACATTTAACATCAGACTGTGGAGTGTGCAAACTAACTGCAAGCCTGCTGAATTTGATTGACGGTAATATCTGCTCGGACACGTTATTACACGGATATTATTCAGAGAATCATACCAATACTCATTACTGATAACATACCTTTTGACAGATGTTCTGTTTAATTGGAGCGATAAGGATGAATTCTGAAGAAACATGAAACGTAACCCGATTATGCACACGATCAGGTTTCCTTGGAACAGATGTATGTTGTAATCAGTGTCGGGAGAACTTATTTCTGTGGTATACGACCTCGATTTTGTAACGCTGATTTCCCTAGATGTGCAACATTTCAATAAGTATCAACTGGAAAGCTATGGCTTACTACTTCGTCGACCCCAAATTTTTTAAATAGTGCTTCCTATCAAAACACTTGAAAACTTGCAATAAGTATATTCCCCTCTGTAGCTTTATTCGACTAGATATGGTGTCTCATTTTTCCACGTGCAGGCAAGCAACAATTATTTTTGTTGTATGACAATCGCAAGTACAAGCAACCGAAGATTTTACAAGAGGCCCAACTGTGAAAAATTCAGGGCTTCGGCCGGATTTGAACCAGCGACAGACACGGCATGCCTCAACGCAGCAAGCGCTCTACCAGCTGAGCTACGAAGCCACACCAGGAGCTCGGAAATTTCACATTTGGACTCGGTTACCCACTCGTCCCACTGTCTCATAGGACATCCATCAAATGATTCAGGGGATCGACTGCCCCGCCAGGATTTCTCAGGCATTTCATACTGGAATCCACCGACGCCACTGTTGAGCATAGAAAGCGTATTAGTAATGAATGGTTTGGAGTAGTGTGTGCCTGTCGCTTGTTCGAATCCAGCGGAAGCCCCGACTTTTCACAGTCGGCTCTCATCTAAAATCATAAATCTGCCACACTACTCGTTAGTAAAACAAAAGAATTGTGAGTTTTTAGAAAGCGTTTGAAACAGAGAAACACACTTACCTTGTAAAGGCATGACATCCATTAATGCGATTCTAACTAAAACAATTAGAAATTCGAGCGAGAAAATTAGTCCGATCCTGAAAACCAGGTCAGGTTGTTTAGTTCAAAAATACATTATAATAATGAATTAGTCGTTGGTTATGAATCTCTGCCACACACGACTTCTAGGATGTTTTCTATAATACCATTGAATTAGACTTGTTGAGCCTGAGAATGAAAACCAGACCTTCCTTATGCCCGCTCGTTTACACGTGACCCGTGAACTGGTAACGTTTTATTCGCCTACACCTTGTGACCAGAATTGTGTAGTTACGATGTCGAACACTGTATGACCGTCGTCATCGTGTTGAGTATCATGAGCACGGTTCTGTGGTGCTTGTGTGTGAGGGTATAGTTTAGCTGATACCGTCATGTCTGGTATGAGTTTAACTTGGATATGACTAACATGTTGGTCTCAAATTCAGCCCTGTTGCAAATTCGCGTAGAGGTTAAATCGACCAGTCCGACATTTGGTGTCAAATGACCATTTCCTTCAGGCATGCCGGAGGTAGAATTTCAATTCCAGTGGAAGGTTCTCCTGAAGGTTGATGGCGTGGTCGTAGGAAGTGTTTTGAAACCTACTTTGGTTGGCAGTTTTGTGGCCCACTTATAAAAATGAGCGCTAGAATCTATTTCAGAAGTAGGACTATGCCGTGAAACAGGAATTATGTATAGTCGGTGATCCATGGTGATGAGAGTCAATCAAGTGGGATACATGTAAACATTACAGTGCGAACGTAATTATGATGATTTGCTTCAGCTCAGTTCATGACAAGTGCTCATGAACTGGCCAGAATGTGCACTCCAACATCGGCGTTCCAATGCATTAAGAAACAAGCGTCGCTAGCTTGGTGTTTGGAGGGTCAGTAGAGATTTTGCGGAAAATTACAAAACCATTTCACATTTGTATAATGAAGCAACCATTACAAACAGAGATACACAACAAAAGCAGAATAATTTGTATTGTGGAGATAGAGTTCCATCGGTTTTGTTCCAGATAACAACCATCGGAATTCGCAATACACTGGATAATCTAAATAGAGCTCACTATAGGTATCATCCAGCTGCCCGATTCCCACGACCGTGCGACAATCCCATGCGTCAAGGTTGAGCAATGTATTTGTGTAATAAGCGATTTCAAAGTAGATCATTCTTTTCTGACTGGTTTGCTGGAGTAAAGTATCGTCAACCGAAATACTGAACACATGCTCTCTTTTCCTGTTTGAACTTTCGGCGGTGTATTGGAATCGACAACGCGAAAATGATCCGTTGGACCAGTGGTCAGGTGCACGTGATTTTAACTAGTGGGGTCGAATATGATTGGGAAGTGTTGGTTACAATCACGTTGGTCGCTGATAAAACGGATTAGTCATACATGGTTGAATAGTTACCATGCGAACATAGTGAAAAGATTTGTACCCAGCGGTCACTTCACTCAACAGCAAACCAGCCAGTAATTTAATTGAGTCGGGATGTGGTGCAATGTAACCACCTTTCCTGAATGATTCCATACCGTTCCATTGACCGCAGGCGAATAATTTACAAGTCAAAGTTTGGCAGGTACATCTAAACGTCTATTCGTACTGCTTATTTGGGTTTAAAACAAACCAGTGCGACAACTTTCTCTACCTATATCGACTTAATTCAGACTGTGTGGAGGTGAAGTGTGATACTTTCAGACTGACCGTAAAATTGTCTAACCTGTTCACATGGTGGTCTAATATCCGTGGAACTCGATGCCAAACGCACTTCGAACTCTGAAAATAGGGAAGAACAGACAATACACGTCATTATTTTATGTGAATCCAAGCACTCGCTTTACTGACCGATCCAGACATTCGATGCGGTCTGACAATGAACAGGATGTATGTGGCTCATATTATACTTACTAAACCCCATAGAGAAGAGATGAACTCGGAGCATGGTCGGAATGATAACCAGCAAAATGATTCTAGTTCCACTGACTGCAATCATAGTGACTTATGTGACACTAGAGTATATGCCTCAGGGCTAACGACTGTAGACATTAAATATGGTTCAGATTGTAATCGACTGTAAATCCGTATACAAATGCGCACACGCACACTTGATTCCTATTGGTCTTTACTGAATTACCTCCACTGAAACCAACCTTGAAGCGTTACTATGGCATGGGTTTTTGACAGACAATCGGCCAGCCTGACACCACAAGTCACGACGGTTCAACAACAATGCTTATCAAGACAGCGAGGACAAATTACTCTTCAATTACCTCTTAGCTATATCCGCTATCTAAACCATGGAGCTTTAGATGATGCAGACTGATGTCATTTCTAAAACGTCCTTAGCCTACTCAGTGTAGCAGTCCATCAATTATGAATGATGATTCCTAGTAATAAACGTGGAATCCCAAGTTAGATTATGAACTTTGCGGAGTGAAATCACTGACTGCAGTTACATCCACTAGAAACGTGCGTTCCCTGATTTGACTAAACTAGAACCTCCAAACACGGCAGCAAACACGTGCGTCATTTCGATCTTAGTCAGTCACAATGCATGTGTCTGCGTTTGAACAAAGCAATCAGTGACAGTGTATTGGGCACTACAACCGAGAAATTCGAGAGGCTAAACACAAGTTGGAACAATTCGGACAGTAGAGCCGCGAAGTACCAAGCACGGCAATACAAATGAACTGACATAAAAAGTTGTCAATCAGAGCTCACCTTATTCATAGAATGAAACTGAATAAATTTGAGAGTACGTTTAAAGCATGGTAATCAAAATGGGTTAAACGAAAGCGAAGAGCCACTTGACGTGCCCAGAAGATGATTTTATGACGGACGTGATACTCTGCCAACAACTTGTTGACTGATTCAAAATCAGGAATGAGAACGTTGAGACAACTTGGGAAACATCGCTTCAATATCAGAAACTATCCCAATATCAGCGTCATAGTTCGAAGTCAGGTAACCTGCAGTAGTTGACCGTGAACAAATGTCACCAAACAAACGACAAATAACATGAAAATGTTTATAAGAGTGATTACCAGGTGTAACTTGTGAGGAGTGATGAGAATGAATTGAACTAAATCGGGAAATGAAGTTGTCCCTCACATCCTCTCTTGGATGGTTCCTTGTTCTCCTTCTTCTTCCATTGCACTGGTTCAGCGCCAGTGTACGGACACTCCAACTTGCTTGACCAGCTCAAAGCACTTTTACAGACAGAATCTGTCTCAGCATTTCTACCCACTCCTTAATGCAGTTTTACTCAGCTCTCTCTAACACATCTACACCTAACACATCTCATGAAAATCCTAGAAGTCGCATGCACTTTAAAGGTTCGAACTTGGTGGCTAAATCCAACGGTCAACAATAATTTGAAGCTGCCTCTCAGTTAAATTGAACGATATTCTCTTAATGTGAACAATCATATTTGCCGAGCTATTTCTTACAAATTTATGATTTTGGCAGGTACTCCAAAATTCACATGCTGATGACTAACAATCGAGATCTTCATTTCATCGCACACAGGCTTCTGATAACGCAGTAGACCGCGGTGGTACTATATTTGACTGCAATGTGATAGATTGTGTGATATCATCTGGGGCATGGGAGATAATTATTATTCCTCAGGTCCCTCCTCATAAACGAGGGTTTAAGGTGTCTGACGCGTGCGCACTGAATCCTGACTAGTGGGGTCAGGGAAAGAATTAATTCACTCATGATTGTTGACCATCTATAAATGAATAATCTGAACACTGCTGTTCACCGAACCAAGGCATAGTTTGTGATGCACATCATGGTAATTTTGACATCGAATGCTGCAATCTCAAAACAAACTTTACTGTCAGATGCACTCGCTACTCCTTACTGTGCAACAATGACTGTTGGTGTGCAAATTTGTCTTTCAGTCTGCAAACGTGTGTGATCAGTGACCTTCGATTTGGTCTCTATGCCTTCGCAAATATTCGTTTGCATGATCTTTGCAACATGAGCTAGCTTGGTGTGGACATAACATCATTTAACTTGGCGTGCATATTCCCAACGCCTGACTTACTCAATACCCCGAAAGCTGGGGCGCGTGTTTACATCACAAGTTCGCCCACAGTAGAAAGATTAGTGGCTTGAGTTCATTTGTGACTGGAAATTCACACCTTGTGTACTTCGCCGTTTAAGTAGCTTATGGGAGGAGGTTTGAACTGTTGTTTGTGACTAACACAAAGTGGGTGTATGGTAAAAGTGGATGGAACTAAATGAGAGATGAATTCAACGGAGCTGCTGGCTGCAATTACCTCGGCAATGAACACCAAAACACACTGCAAAAACATATGGACAGAAATGCGCAGCCAGTGACCTATGAGTCCGAGCTACTGTGAGGTTTGAGGAAATTGTAATGCCGGTTGTCTCTTATGTATATACCGACCGAGTAATGTTTTAAAACTCTAGACCACTTCAGCTCTGACCGTAGTGTTTGGCAGTGCATTCCAATATGAACAGACACTAACTGTGAAGCGGTTCTCTCCGTGCAGTGTGCTGCTTAATCCGTTACTCAGTTTCAGCGGGTGACCTTTTATTTATGCAGTGGGTGCAGTTGTGCCATTCAGGGAAACTGGGTGTAAGGTATTCTCTAAGTAGGAGTTAGGTCTCCTCTGAGGTGTCTGTAATTCAGTGAGAATTGACTCAATTCTGTCAGCAGTTCCACCTTCGTTGTTTCCCTGGGCCGCATAATTGTACTAAAGCCCACGTTTGATAAGTGTCAAACCATTTTAAGATAAGGACGACAGGCGTGTATGTTTGTTTCCAGGTGTGGGTAGATTATGCAGGTAAACATATGCTGATAGGGACTATTGTGCTAGGTGCACCTATACGGGATCCGTTGCAAACATTTTGTTCCAGAAGCAATGGCCAGGATCGGTCGGTATTATGTCAAAGTGGTGAATTCCTTCAGCTAGTCCCGTCTCTGGTGAGATTTGGCGAGGACGAAAAATGGTCGAGGTGAATTCATGCATCTGTCAAATGAACACAATGAACGTGTTTGCCGATAATCTTATCACTAAACGAAAGTACACTCGGTGAATGCTTAACGCATCCGATGTGTTTTGATTGTCATCCACAAATCTGTTCTGCATAGTACAGAAAACCATTGGGAATACTCTTGATTCACAGAGACTTTACAGGAGCTAGAGATGCATAATGGTCCACATGCTGATCGTGGGTAATATAAAAAGGGTCATTTTACTGCGTTTCTCTGTCGCGCAAGGTCCAGTATTTCGTCATCACGAAGCAGGATCTGCTCAAACCAGAAATATTCAGACTGTGAGAACATAATGTGTCACAACAGATAATGGCATTGTTATAGAGCGAATAAAATACAAATTGCTTTCGGAGGTTGCAACATAAAACGAGGAACAGTTTAGAAACATCTCTCTCTCTCACAAATGATGCCAGTGAAAATTTGTGCCGAAAGAAGCTGACGAATACAGATCAAAACTTTAGATGTTTCTAGATAATGCATCGTACCGTATGGTTACAACAAACTGCTTCACTATGTGCAGAAGACCGATAAGTGCAGAACAAGCATACGTTGGTTGTCCATCTTCCGAATTGTTGCCTTCAGCCTTCAAGCCTGATAGGCCCAAACAAGCAGCAATCGCATCTAACAACAATCGGTTCAGGTGGCACTCAATCCTTTACAGGGTTGTTTGAAAAATTCGCAGGATCTCGAATAAACGAACCGTTTGTAAAAATCTAAGTAAGGTTGATAAAAACCGGACGTCACCACAATTATGACTGTTCAGCCAGTATTCGTCGAAAATGAGAATGGTTCATGGTACCTTGCCAAAGCCTCAGTCGGCAGAGAAGTACGTGACAGCCCAATGCCAGATTGTTGGTCCAGAGAAGCATGATCAACCTCATTAAGGTCATAATTCTCAGGACCAGTTGCGATTTACTAAAATGTCAAACTTCATCATTCTCGAAGTATGCCGGAATTCCATAGCATCGGGCGTCATCAGTAAACCTCGTTGAGGAGCATGACACCCATGCCGAATATTGGAATTCGATTATCATTGAATCATTCGCTCAAACCGAGTTACGTGCAATCTGCTTATCCAATAAATACCCCTCCCAATACCGAATGGTCGACAATATAACCCATCCTCTAGTCGGTTAATGAGAGCGTGCTCGTTATATCTGATGTTAACACAAGTCTAATTGGAAAAGAATACAGGAAAATAAACCTCCCACCTTAAATGTGGAAAAGTCTTAAAAACTGAAAGAGGGATGCGCCGGTAGGATGGAATGGACAGTAAGGCACCGCACAGTAGTCAGGGACGATAGAACGGAATTGAGCTCACTTAAACAAATGGTCATTGGTTGGGTTGGAGAAAACTGGCTGTTCGCAGATCCAGAAATGACGGGAATTATAGGTTACTCAAGAAAGCTTTGGAGGAAAGATGCATAACTTTGCCATTTGGAAATCCACAGGATTCAGGCTGAACAAGAATAAGGGTAAGGGTAGCAGTAGCTGAATCAAGAAGAAAGAGGAGTAGTGTGTCGCGAGGTTATCAGATCCGTTGGAAAATATTTCCAGATGTTACCGGTACCCAAATCCTCGAATTGGCCCGTTTGTGTATAACTCCCTCTCAGTTTTTCATCTAAACTTACCTACAAGTACACAATGTTTTACTCGATTGGAAGACACCGTTGTAACACACTGTTCAATTGTGTTGTTGGCACCATTTTGTTTTTCGATAGTGTGGTTGTGTGCACGTCCTACTGGAATTGGATTCATGCTCGTCTCTGTTATCCCCTTTCCCAGGGCTACCGTTGGAGCCCTTACTTCAGAACAACGCCGACCTCGGTATCTACACGTTACACAAGGTTGGTCTGCCAGTATAGCTGATGATCGGAGCCAGAACGTCCGACCTGCTAATTACAATGTGTAACCCATTTACTATTGTTCAGAGTGTTTCATCAGAAGTGAACCTTCGCTGTGGTGCTGGCATTACCAGAGGAATTTGCAATATCTGCTCAACTTTAAGCAGTCGATCTGTGATTTACGTCACAGCTTTACTGTTGATACTGATCGTTACAATTGAGTTCTACAGCCAACTGTATGACACAATTTATTGCTTATAAAAAGTACCGTAGAACACTTGATCCAAACTGCTCTGGGTTCGGTGGTCGTTAGTTTTGTGCATGTTGCTTGAAGGCGGTTAAGTCGCAGAAGTTGGTGCAGTTCAGTTTGAGAAGGATGGCAAAGCACTGTTCCAGCCAAACAGCAATTCCAAAATTAGCCAAACACGTTGATAAAATCGACAGTCTTCACCTGTTTAAGCACGAAGGCTATACACTAGGATGAGATATAGTCGACGTCATGAGATTCTTCCGTAATGCGTATAATGTGGTTCATTGTCCGCTTTGTTGTGCCAGAAAGTATGCATGGCCATAAACAGTCCGGATTCTTGATGACGGAAACGACTGAGAGGAATGTCAGTTGTCTTTGACAAAACAAAATATATCGTGTCTTAGTGGTTCGTGGTACTGATTGGTAATTCAGTCCTTTTGCTGCTGGTCTCAGGGGCTAGAGAACCTGATTACAATATACGATAAACCCGCGGTTCCCTGGGTGTTGAAAAACCACGTCGGATTAGGGGTCTATCCTAAAGTGGCTGCATGAGATGAGTATGTAATGAAAGTTGTATGTGTTTGACGGGCGGTTGCTGGCCACGCTGCCTGTCTTCATGTGTACCCTTATTGTCGATTTTGATTCCCCTCACACTAGACTTCATCTTGGTAGCAACTGCCTGACAGTAATTCACGGGTGAAGAATCCTCACGTTGGTAGACTGCCAATGGATGAGATTATAATATTTTTTGACCGAATATTCCAGAATGTAAGAAAGATCCTATTATTTGGTGTACGAAATAATTTTGTTTCGGTGTCTGAATGAAAAACGTCAAGGATTTGCTGGGATGTGATGGTGAGATACGTTGGCGAAATGGGTAAAATTCCTAATTTGGTTAATAGATGAAGTCGGTACTGAACTACTACTGAACGTGCATAATTCAAATATTGGACCATTTTCCGTTGAAACATGCATTCCGTAATCTGGGAGATAGGCAGTGACAGCTGACACAAATATGATGTATAATCATCACAACATTGAACTGGAAACGAAATGCACCTGGTAACAACCTGGCTAAGAAACTAGAGATTTAGTTGATGGTTACCGGCTATGAATTTAACGAATTTCATGATCTGTTTTGCCCTGTACACTGCTGACTTTAATCTGACACACTGGTATTTCACCAAGACGGTCAACTGGCTTTGAGTGTCTTACACTGGTCACTCAACGATTTCCGTATTACACCACCTATGACATCACCGTTCTGCGCGTTGACATGAATAGGTTGAAGAATACGCGTTTGTCTCAATATATTTCTGTTTGATCGCGTTGGCATAAAGTAAAACACGATGCGAACACTTGCACTGGAACGGCCATTTTCAATTTGACTTGGTGTGCGAGAAACCTGACCGTTTCACGAAAACCCTCCCCGGTTTTCTTTCTTCCACTGTGCATCTTATCATCAGACTCACACATGTTGAATACAGTTGGTATGCTTCCAAAGAGGCGGTAACTTTCACAAGAGACAGTGATCTCTCAATTCACAGTGTGCTGACGGAGAACACTGATATATTCATAATTCGAAACGCGACTACTTCATTTCAGTTGAACATACTGCTGGTATAAACGTACGTGTGATTGAAGCGCGAAAGGAAGGCTTACAATCTACTTCAGCTATGTCATTTACGCCCACAACCTGCATTGTGACCTCTGAGGAGCGTGTCATGCAGAGCGATAAGAGAAATGACGAAAACCTGAAAGAAGGTTAAGCACAGTCTGACACAATGAAGTTATTTGTCAGGCAGTTCATTACTGACCGTCAGCACAATGAAAAGGACAGTAATAACGGTTGTGTTGGAAGTGATGTTTGAAGCTAACTTGTCGTTGGGAGCAACTAGCATAATGCCTCATAAGTTCAGTTTGGGGTTAAGGAATGCCTTGAACAGGTGATCCGTAGACAACAGGATTAGCAGTTAAGGTACGTTGATACACAGCTGCATACTGACGGAAGGACGTTCGACTGTTCTCGTCAACAGCTGTGGTATATCATAGCAAGACTGGCTGTGCCAGAAACTCCAGCATTCGCCATCGGTATATTTCGTGAAAAGAGGAGGTCTGGGAGTGTGCATGAACAACCTTCTGACGTTGTCGCCGATATGAAGAAGGTTTACAGCGGTGGGGGTAATGCTGTCCGCTCCCTATGTCCTCGTCAAAGTCGCGTTAGGTTGTAACGTAGGTGATGCGCCCATTATGATACGTTCGACGCTGGATATTACGTTTGTGAGACATGCAGTGCTTGCGGTGTTTACGTGGGTACACTAATGGTTTACCCGAACGTGTGGTACGGGTTGATAAATGGTGCCGAGTTCAGGCGTAGAAAGAGTCCGAACTTCACATGTATGGTTCGTCGTTTGGGTAACTGGACTCAGATTTGGTTGAATGCACATGGTTTGTTTGTGAATCACATGGGGGATTACTGCACTTTGGAAAACAGGACCGTTACAGGTGTTCCCAGCGTGCTTAAGGAGATAAACTGTCGAACTGGTCCTATCTGTTCACGCCTGTCAGCTGATTTTTCTCGGAAATGCCGTACATTTGGGGACTGTGAATGGTGGAAGGCAGCGGAATTCCGGCAATTCTTGCTGTACGTTAAACCGGCTGCATTGAAGAGTTTGGTAGATGAGGAAGTTTACGAGAACTCTGTGGACTTCCTCATCTGCAACTACGTATTGCATAGTACAAAGCGGTATAGGCATTGCCTGAACATTGTGGAGTAGTTATTGTGGAAAACTGGCATAGTTTGTTGGTCTATATGGTGAGTTGCAGCCTGCATTTATCTTACGCTGTGAGGAATACCTGTAAGCGGATGCACCTTTGTAGGGTACGCTTCACTTGCATTCAGCGTCTGCCTCCGAGTCGTACAGGCAAAGGCTGTGCAGTTTTGCCCACTCACCAGAATCGCAAGCGTCATAGATCTTTCGTTACACAATGCAAACTATATGTCGGTAAGACGCAATAATGAATGACGGTGTATCCTCAAATGTGTGATGGGCAGAACAGGAGAGCCCCCATTTTGTGCTTCGAGGTTCTTCATACACCGATGCCAACCAATAATTTCTGACGTAGTGAAATTTTGTCACTTATAAGTCTTCTTGACTTCCGTGTTGACAAAGTTTACCTGAGTAAATGACCTTTCATGGCTAGCTAAGAAACGTCGATTGCGACAAAAGTCAATGAAGCGTAAAGACTAGCGTCAGCAGTTCGCAAGCGTTGGACGGTATAAAATCCAAATTGCTCTAGTAGCTGAAGCAAATGGTCAAGATTGTAAGAACCACACCGCTAGCGTGACAGGCCGATTCGGATGCGACTCCGACCAACTCAGAACCAGCCCTGGCCTACTCCAAAGAAACTCTTGCTAGAGTCAGACCGACTGCTGGCCAGAGTCGGGATGTGTTATGACAAAATGCATTCGATCTTCAAACGGGATTTGAGCTCGATCTAAATACCCATAGTTTCCCAGCATCACTAATAAATATCTATAAATACATGTCAATCTGTGGCGCTGTACAAACAAATCTCACAGTTGCATATTGTGACTAGGCCATTAAGGAAGTTCTCATGATTTATGCTGTCCGACTGTTTGTCTGCATGCCATGTGACTGTGTAGCGGGAACCCGAAACACATACACTTCCGGTTTCGTCGCTCGTCGACGGCCGGTCTCTAGCCTCCCTAGCCAACTTGCGTGCCGGTGCAAATTGTAGCGCTATAAGAGACCTCCCATAAATTCCCTCGAATAAGCATTTCGTCTCCACCCGCAACGGCACATTTTGCCCTTCGCGTTTGACAAATTCATACCTGGGAGATGCGATTTAGCGCGGTTTATGCCACTGTAATATATTCCATTCCACACAATGTCTGTGGCCACGCCTGATTAGTTGAAACTGGTAAACAGTCGAAAACACGTTTGCACGGGCAGCGCAACGCTAAGAGGGGCAGACCAGCAGTCACACTTCTGGCAACACTGCGCAACCAAAGGTCACGAGATCAAACTGACGGAGACCGAGGTGATCGGATTGGCAAAAGTGGAGCAGGAACGACCAGTCTTCGAATCGATCTTCTCTCGCAATGCATCGATAGCATCGAACCCTGCGAAGTCATAGGCGCTACCTAACTCTCGTAATACAAGCAAAACACGACTGACATCAACGTCTCTGCTGCATGGTCACACCTGTTTGTTCAATGACGCGTAATATTCTTCATTATTTACCCCATATTCACCATGCTGCACCATATCAAACGCTTTGCTAAGCCATACAAAATGGTTTGCAGAATTTTTCAGGCAATCGTTCGCCCTGTTTGTGTGATCCACAGATACCCCTAAGCCAACAGCAATTCCACTTGAACGATTGCGCGCATAAGGCTACCGGCACCAAACCAACGCCATCTGTTTCATTTCATTCCATCTGGCGTTCGTACTTTCGAACTGCCCGGGGATGCTTGTCAGTTTAGACGTCATACACTTTTCCTAGGAGCTTTTACCAAGTCATTTGTTGATTTTTAACCTATGCGCACTAACCGTACGGCGTTTTTCGCACTAACCGGTCCATAGAATTCTAACATCGGGCTCCGACGCTTTTGCCGCACATCAGCTGGAAATTGTAGTGCCACTTAAATCACCAGGCAAAACTTCCCTCAAAATGAGAACACAGAGACATCGAAAAGAATCTCCTGAATATTCTTGTTGCCAGTCAAATTCAAAGGTGGTGGTGATGCTTCCAAACATGTGTACAGATAAAGTTGACGAAACGGCATAGATGAAACACAAAAATAAGCTAGAAACGAATTTTGATCATGACAACCATGACCTACGTCCGTATGGTACAACGACTGGTAATTTTGGAAACATTTCAAACAACTCCAACGAACTTTGAAAACGAAAATCTTCTCAAAATACGACATACATTCAGCTTGCACTTCCGGTGAGTAACACACGCTTCTCAGGCTGCTTTCTCCCCGTAGGTTTGTCTCGATTTCTGACATTTTGGAACACAGTTGCTGAACCGCCGAAGAACTCCTTAGAAGACCGTCCAACGAGTGTCCCTCCAAACTCCCAGCCTCCCATCTCCGACAGGTGTTTTAACCTGATCACATTAGCACACCTTGCAAATTTCACTTCTCAGATTCACTGCATTGCAAGAATCTAACGGCTTAGGGGAAGATACAGTAATGCTACCTATGTCGAGCTTCTATCGACAACCAACTGACAAACTTCGACCGCATCATTGTGGAATGAACCAGCTAGCAGACGTTGTAGGAGGCTTGATACGAACTCATTTCTACTTTCTTCGGTTGTGCAACTAGTTGCACACAACGAATGCTTGACTTTTCTTGAGGACTGACCCATTATTCCCTTATTCAAGATCAATCAGATTGGACCTTTATGAGCATTGTTTAACACAACCAAAGAGTCTACGCACTTCTCACTTGCGAAGTCTCTGAGTGGCTGCTAGTGAGCCGGAGTCCAAACCACATTCCATTCCTCTTAGTTGCTGACGTAGGTCCCAGACTAAGCCAGAGCCAACTAATTATCGCATTTTCAGACATTGCTGGAAATGTACGATTTGTTTCCAAACCTCACTGTGTTCTTTTTGTTCGATGCCTGTTGTGACTATGCCTCGACTGTTCTTCAGCAAAGACGTTTGAATGGTTAGTGGACCGAAGTTAAATCTTTCAGTATGAGCTCCTTGTTGAAAGTCAGTGCACGAACACCCTGCGAATTCTTCATTAGTGCATGAAATTGCCCTCTTTCCGCAGCACCCAATTTTACAATCTGAACTCACTTAAGTCGCATACATTCCAGAGATGCCCATGGAGGTTAGATGGGATTATCGGTGAAAGTTGATATTTCTAATCAAAACGCACGCAAAATCATCATATAAAGTTCACTGACCGAGACGTCAGATGTAGTGGTTTGAAATGCGCAATACCGTTTGCAAATGCACTTAACTCAAATCCACAGCTGGTTTTCGCGCAATGGCAATAACCCAGCGAAGACGCCAACGAAATTCTGGTGTTGTTCACATTACATGCAACAGTGAATTAAGCGATTAAACAAAAATAGTACAATATGCAGTTACGAATTACAATCACTATAACCAACCATTGAGTGAGTTTCGTTTTCAATTAAGGTCTGAGATGGTGTAGCCGCTTGTAATCAATTTGTGACATTGATTTTCCTTGGGTGAGCTGGACTGAACTCCAGACCAGTTTATGTGCGGTAAAGATGAAGCATTGCACAACACTACTCGTCAGCGGGCAGGCGTTGACAGATACCTAGGTTCTGAAGTGATATCATGTTGATTCGATAAGGGATCCTGGAATGCACTCTTGTATGAAATAGTCTTCTGTACGTGAACATGGCATTGCGGAATATGGCGCTCCGGGATCATCAGAGTATGGAAATGAGTGATATTTTCTGAAGTGGTATTGATTTTCCGAATATACAATACTTGTACCATCTGCGTTGCCGGCTCACAACTCTTGTTCACATGCTACGTGTCACAGTAAAAGTGTTTGCAAGCTGTCAGCTTGATAAGCGTGTTAGCGTTCATATGCTTCCTTGTTTGCCGGCCTCTACGCGCCGGTGACGTCGTACGCAATTCCGTTTAATTTACGGCCTCTGCAACTGCCTCACTGTCACCATGGCCACTCTTGAATATCGATATAATTTGCGCTTCACCGGATCAGTCATATATTCTCTCGTTGTTCTACTTGTTCGTGCTTTCATTCAGCACGTACCCGGATTGACCAATTTGATGACGGTGCTTACTAGAATCGAATGACCGAACTGACTATAGGCTCACTGAGGTGAAGTGGGAGCCACTGTCATGTGTAAGCTAGCGAACTCGTCCATCGGCTCCAGCTTCTGCGTTCAACTTAGTGTGCAGTGTCTTGTTTTCTCGTGTCTACACGCACGTCGACTGAAGCCAGCTGACGTGATAAGTATATATCGTAAAAGCGTGCTGATCGATTGAGGGAGGGTTACAATCAAGTAGGAAATTTCGGTGTCCGTTCACTCGTGATGGATAACGAACCCAGTGGGTTTTCCGGCAGTTACCGTCTCGCGTCGCACTTAATGCATCCATAATGCGTTTAGTCGAGTAGTGTGTTAATTGGCAAGTCGAAACTGCATTGTCTAACGCGGCGTTGTGTGTCCATCTTCCGAAGATATGCTTCATAGTGACTCATTTTTCCGAAGTTCGGAATGTCGCGATCTCAGGCGTCTCACTTAGATCTGTGCTGTTGCCCATACAGTTGACAACACTGTTTGTAACTTCGCTGGTATTCACCGCACCTTCTATATAACGGTACAAACTAGCCTCATTCACCTTAAGATTCTGCATCTCAATCCACTTATAAATGAAGCGTTAGCTTGCAGCCTGCCATACACAGGGAATTTCTGCTGCGCATCAAATCTCCTAACGAAGAACTGCCTTCGACAGTCTAGCTGGATAACAATTGAAGTAGGAATGTAAACGCAGTTCGGCGTAGAATTCTTTCGAACCGATCACGAATGTGACATTTTATGCCACACGGCTACAAAAATCTTGTGGTTCTATAGCTGGAAAATTGACGTAATTTTAATGCTAGAATTTGAGAAGAACCAGGAAACCTGAATGGACGCACATTATGTCTATATTGAATGAATCTACTCCCAATTGATTATGAATGCTTCTTTGGTCTCACATCCACTTTATTAATCTTAATTCGACTGAAAGGTTGAGTGTGCGCAAATATTCTTCCGAAATGACTACATGTATCCAGTCTGGACCAAGTCTGAATGCAACTGATCAAGCGCGAGTCCACTCAAACGCTGATCCATCAAACTGTTTTATGTGTGCGTGACACTGTCGGAGGTTTGTTGAACGTGGTACATTTCACACATCCAGAACACATCCAGCTTATGCAATCAAGTATAACATACCCCAACATTAGGGTCACCTTTAGGCAACTGATGCACGACCATCTAGTGCGTCGGGAAATGCGGTTGTTTACTCACTTATCCCCGGGCATTTAGCCTCCGGGAATTTAAAATTGTCATAAATGACTGCTCCCTTTATAGGTTTCCGAATCTGTGAATAGACAGCCGAGTTGTTCAATACTTCGATATTAGAAGTGCCAGAACACTAGGCATAACACTTGACCGAAAACGTTCACATGAGGACAAGTTTCTCAGTTACCCAGACAACCACCATGTCTGGAGTAAAACGAGTATCATTCAGACTAACTGAAATGAGCAGGTCGATTCGTAC